>CAKALG010012127.1:0-13528 GCA_916700815.1 Helicolenus hilgendorfi
ACTGCTGCGGAACAGCTGCGTGTAGGAGCACAGCTGCTCGGGGGTCACCCGGCCTGAGAGGAGGGAAGAAGACGCTGTTATTATCACAAATTCATCAACCAATACAGTATATATATATAATCCCACCACCAGAGCACTCTGGCTGTTGGTCTGAAGGTCTTTTTTTGTGCCATCTGTTAGAAAACAAATACAAGGTTGCAGAGAACACACACAATTCCTCCTCCTGATGGGAAGAGCGCAGCGTGGAAACAGAATAAATAGACAACCTTTTCCCAAGCATAACAGCCTTTTTAATAACTATCATACACTCAGCTTAGGGCAGAGGGGAATGACTGATACCAGGACAGACCATAATATTATCTTAATGAGCAAAAACTCCACAGGCATGGAGCGAGAGAGAGAGAGAGAGAGAGAGAGAGAGAGAGCAAGAGAGAGAGAGAGAGAGGCTGCAGCGGCTGTGCCAGACAGGAAGCAATATCCACCATGTGTGTGAGAGCTTCAGGTGGAGAGCTGCTGTCAGATTATATGACTAAGACTACATTTATATGCACACCAATATTCCACTATTACTCCGCATATGACAATATTCTGAATTTTCCAATTAAGTCATGTGGGATATGCTGATATTATTCATGGTTTTAGGAGCATTCTTTGGACATGTATACAGCACATTCACAATATGGGTCTCAATTGGGGTTTTTGCGACACACGGTCTCTTGCCTGTTTACATTCAGCTCTGTGCGTTGAACACAAACCAACTAGTGAACAGTTTGCAGAGATGCATGCCCAAAAGAAAAGAAGGAGAAACACACTTACTTTTAAACTAGGGCTGTCAAAGTTAACACGATAATAACACGTTAACGCAAATTGGTTTTATCGCCACTACTTTCTTTAACGTATTACAATACGTAATATATTGCAACTTGCAATTTTTAGATTGTAGCTCAGTCTTAAAGCTAGATACTGGTATCATATGAAACTAGAAAAACCTAATGAATCCATTGGTACCAACCATGTCATACTAGCTTGTAGTGAAGGAGGCCAAATAACGCTCCAAACATACACTAAATTTAGGTGAGGAAAAACCTGCAAGGCGATTTTCAAAGGGGTCCTTTGACCTCTGACCTCCAGATATGTGAATGTAAATGGGTTGTATGGGTATCCACAAGTCTCCCCTTTACAGACATGCCCACTTTATGATAATCAAATGCAGTTTGGGGCAAGTCATAGTCAAGTCAGCACACTGACACACTGACAGCTGTTGTTGCCTGTTGGGCTGCAGTTTGCCATGTTATGATTTGAGCATATTGTTTTATGCTAAATGCAGTACCTGTGAGGGTTTCTGGACAATATCTGTCATTGTTTTGTGTTGTTAATTGATTTACAATAATACATATTTACATACATTTGCATAAAGCAGCATATTTGCCCACTCCCATGTTGATAAGGGTATTAAATACTTGACAAATCTCCCTTTAAGGTACATTTTGAACAGATAAAAATGTGTGATTAATCGTGATTAAATATTTTTTCATTGACTGATTGAGTGATTTATATTGTCAGCCCCATTTTAAACATTATGAAAGTCTTCGGGATCAACAAGTTTTTGGATATGAGCAAATATCGCAAAGAAGATGGTTGAAGGAATGAAAGAGGGAAAGCTGTGTTCGCCACCGGTTACGTTAATCGGAGTATGCACGGCTGCATGTAAACAGGAATATTAGTGGAATATTCATTTTCATTAGCCATGTAAACAGCTTTCAGAATAAAGGCAACAGATGTACTATTTTGTGCATGTAAACGCAGTCAGTGAGCTGTTCACTTGAGTCCCAGTCTATGACTAAACATCCCTGAGCACGTCTACATATAGCCGAGGTGCAGGAGCGATGATAAGAGCCCCTGAGAGGCCGTCTCCTTGTGTGTGACTAATGAGTGTAAATCAGAGGTGTTCTCTGAACATTTATAGAGGCGGCAGAGAGAGGGACTGCTTTAGGACCCTCTTCCTCTCCGCCCGCCCCTCCCACGAAGAATCACAGAGACACAGGAAGAGCGAAGTAAAGGGTGTAAGGGCTAAAAGGGGGGGTTGTGCAGGGTGGCCTGGAGGTACGAGGGGCTGTGTCAGGGGCTGGGATAGAGAGGGGGCACACATTAACTCCCCATAAAGCCTACTTCTTCATGTTGATGTTCTGAACCAGCACCAGATGTGGGAGTATTTCCTGTTGGACTACATGGCCAATGTTGTCTTTAGTGGGGCCAAACACATGACTAGAAGAGAAACACACAGGCAGGATACAAAACGGGAGCAGAAATATCCAGATTACTATATGAAGTCTTTTTTTAACTTTGTTAAACTGGATGACAAAATCTACAGATGGGAAGTATTTCTGGAAAGAAATTTGGAGAGAATCGTCCAGGGAAGCTAGTAACAAAAAAACTTATTTTCAAAGCAGCTGATACGTAAACCTGACAGTGAATATAGATTTCAGCTAATCCGTCTGTTGGGAAACGAACTTCTCCAAACCAAAGTGAAAGAGTCGGTGTGTTGTGTGGCATGTCTGCCTGAATTGAACCAATTGCCAGTACCCTAATTCAGCAGTTGCATGACATGTTCATCACATGCCGTTAGCGTATCAGTGTGCTGACTTGACTATGACTTGAATTTGTACATACAGTAAATACATAACTTTGACTAGGGCTGTCAATTGATTAAAATATTTAATCACAAATTAATCACACATTTTTTATCTGTTCAAAATGTACCTTAAAGGGAGATTTGTCACATATTTAATCCTCTTATCAACATGGGAGTGGACAAATATGCTGCTTTATGCAAATGTATGTATATATTTATTATTGGAAATCAATTAAAATGACAAAACAATGACAGATATTGTCCAGAAACCCTCACAGGTACTGCATTTAGCATAAAACAATATGCTCAAATCATAACATGGCAAACTGCATCCCAACAGGCAACAACAGCTGTCAGTGTGTCAGTGTGCTGACTTGAATATGACTTGCCCCAAACTGCATGTGATTATCATAAAGTGGGCATGTCTGTAAAGGGGAGACTCGTGGGTACCCCTAGGACCCATTTACATTCGCATATCTGGAGGTCAGAGGTCAAGGGACCCCTTTGAAAATGTCCATGCAAGTTTATCCTCACCAAAATGTATTTTTAGAGCGTAATTTAACCTCCTTCACAATGTGTTATTATCGCGTTAACTTTGACAGCCCTAATATTTCGTTAATAAAAACTTTTTATGTAGCTATTATACAAATGAAATTGTACACAAATATAATATTGCATATATGCTATAATAAAACCAACTGAAAATATGATATCCGTTGACCTACGATTGTAATACCAAATGCAACTATACTACAGCGTCTGACTTCCGCTTCTGCTCCACTTTTGCTGATCTACCATGTGAATGGATGATAAAACCTACTAGTGGGTGTAGTAGGCCCCTGTTGACCCACATCTATGGGGCTTATAGTGACTGATAACCCCTATTTAATGCCCTGACTACAGTCTAATCGGCTGCATTTTCAGAACTGTTTTCTCAGCATTAAGCTAGCTTCGTGAGACGCAGTTCCGCGGGTGTTTAGGGGTGTTTTGGGGTGTTTTGGGTTGTTTTGGGTTGCACTATAGACTCACAAGGAGGTGGCGGTACGCAATAAGATGTAAGGGTACTTATGTTGACTAAATCAGAAGTGCCAGTACTTAGTATTGGTGAGTATTGGCCAATTCCAGGCACTGTTGTATTGACTGTGTGTCTACAAAAGGGAATGAACTTTCTTGCTGAAATTAAAGTCTTTTTGAAGAAAGACCTTCGTCCAGACACATTCAAAATCCTGAAAAGCTCTATTGTGAACACATCCAGCTATAAAATCCTGGCAGTGTAACCAAGGTTCGCTGAGCTTGATGTGCCAACCATAACTCAGCACAGAACCAGGAAATACGTCCAAAGCCAGAGCCAAGCATAACTTCACCAGAGAAAAGGCAACTGAGACAGAATGGCACGCTGTAGGCCAACTATAATCAGAGTTTACAGCTCGGGGAGATCATATGAGACCAAGAGAGAAAATGTTAGACATTGTAAAAAAAACACACACACACACACACACACACACACACACACACACACAAAAGAGAAGTTAAGACGAGAAAGCCACACAAAAGCCTGTTCTCCATTACACAATCAAACAGCCCTGGCTGAGCCTCAGCTCTTATCTATGTCGCTAAACTTCCCTCAGAAACAGCTCTATGATTCCTCTCAGGCATCTTGTTGCCAGATGCAAAATGAATCTCAGGGAGTTGATCTGTCAGCTGGTTTCAAACTGGGTGTTTCTGCGGGAATAGCAGCGCTTGGAAAGGCCTCTAATAAATTAAAACGTGCATGTAAGAAGACACTGCACTTGTGCCTTGAATTGATTTCTCCATGTCGGCTTTATCACAGTTCTTCATTGGGCAAATTATACATGGTATGCCTAACCGTGTTTTTCCATGTAATTTCAATGCACTAAAAGATACACCATTATAATTCATAGTTGTCGGAAAACACCAGAAAGTTTTTATGTTACAGTGAAAGTTTAAAGGTCTACTGTGTAACATTTCGGGGGATCTATTAGCAGAAATGGAATATAATATTCATAACTCGTCATGAGTTACAGACGACAGACAAATTACAGGCAGAGACACAAATGGTATTGCATTTGGTAAAGAGTGCATTAAGACTTGTTTACGACTCAAAACTTAAAGTTTAGGACTCGGAACTTGACTCGGGACTTGCCTGTCCTTACTTGGTACTTGACTTGGGACTTGACTCGGGACTTGCCTGTCCTTACCTGGGACTTGACTCGGGACTTGCCTGTCCTTACTTGGGATTTGACTCGGGACTTGCCTGTCCTTACTTGGGACTTGACTCTGGACTTGCCTGTCCTTACTTGGGACTTGACTCGGGACTTGCCTGTCCTTACTTGGGACTTGACTCGGGACTTGCCTGTCTTGACTTGGGACTTGACTCGGGACTTGCCTGTCCTTACTTGGGACTTGACTCGGGACTTGCCTGTCCTAACTTGGGACTTGGCTCGGGACTTGCCTGTCCTTACTTGGGACTTGACTCGGGACTTGCCTGTCTTGACTTGGGACTTGAGTGCAAAGACTTGAGACTTGCTAAACAATGACTCGGTCCCACTTCTGATTAATTTTTGGTGTCTGAAAACATCAGCAAGTTTTTATGTTGCAGTGAAAGTTTAAACTGTGGTCATGTGTCATGCTTATATAACATGTTTCTAACATAGTGTATTCAGTCAATCAGATAGTGTGTGCATGAAATATGGAGTTATTTCTATGATCAAAAAAGGCGCTGTATGCCCAAAGGTTTCCAGGTACAACACTGTGTCACTCTTTGGATTTAAAGTTAACAGAAGAAACCTGAACCTTTTCACCATTTAAATGCTCTTCTTGGTGCACTTATTGCAGGACACTGCCATAAAACAAATGACATTCCCAGTCCCGCACTATAAACAGTTTGAGCTGCTGCCCCATTTCAGCCCGATGTGCAGAAGTGGCAACTGAGGTTCGGCCGTGATCAAAGTCCTCAACAATGCAAAGAAAAGGGGCAGAGGCCAACAATGATTTAGTCCCGTTACTGGAAGCTGACTTGCATGATTCTAGGTGCTCAGGGTTACTCAGAGGCTAAGTGATGTCTGATGTCAGCGTGGTCTCAGCGGATGGACAGACTCATAAGTAATTCTACATGGATGGGGGGGACACGGGACGGTTGAGAGGATTTTATTTATGCACTCTGAGATGAGGAAAGTCCTGGTGCTTTTATTTGTGAAGGATGTATTTTGGGGCCTCTTTCAGGACTCTACCGTACAGGAGAGGAGAGCACTTTACTCTGACCTCCTTTAGCGGGCAAATGAGGCATTATCTTATCAAATATGTGCTGATTTGATTTCCAGAACAAAATCGGAATCTGAACATTGCATAAAGCCAGGTTCAAAACTCTTGTTTCATTTTGTTGACACGTTAGAGTCAGAGGTTTTTACTGAGGGGGTTTTGGATATCTCTTTTAATGACTCCATAAATCAGAAAATACTGTCAACAACCATAAAAAAATCAATTTTCTCCATGTTTTTATGAATAAAATGTTGTATAAATCAGGGTATGAATGATATATGAGCAAACCCCTCAGTAGAAACCTTCAGAATATAGATAGGAATGTATGTAAGTGCTGCTGAAGTGGAGATTTCTGAAGAAAATGGCCTTTAAAGATATGGATTGTAAAATTCACTTCAGTTTGAAGACACTACAGGTCAATAGGATAAAATATTTAGCTAATAGACATCACCATGAAACTTCCCCAGTTGATGACTGACATTAAGACAATACTTTTTTGTATTACAAGTTTTCTGAAGTGTTATGTTTAAATATGATAATCAGGCATTATCTAATAATAACTTTTGGTGAATTTTGGAGAAATCTACAGACACAAATAGACAAAATAGTAAAATAAAAAAATGTGTATTTTGGATGTTTTCTTTCCACTAGTCTGAAAGAAAACATGTTATGAAGCTACATTTTGCCTGTAGTGTCTCACCTTAAGATTAAAAAAGGGAAGATAATGCTGTTAAATATGAAATACTTCTGTGAAACTATTGTGATATTACTCTCTCCCAGATCTCACCGCATGAAATGGTGAATGCAATCGATTGTCCGCTTGAGTCCGGCTCATCTCTGCAGACTGCACCGCAGGAAGAAAGGCCCTGTCAACACGTCTCATTTACACTGCAGTATCGGTGCACACAATGTATACACAAACCGTATAACCTCATGACGTACGCATAATGCACGCATATAGATGAACAGATAAACGCACTTTAACGCACGATGAAACCGAAGCTGTCTAACTAATTCCCTGCTAAGAGCAAAAACACCCAAGAAAAACACTGGACTCTGCACAACCACACACACACACACACACACACACACACACACACACACACACACACACACACACACACACACACACACACACACAAGGCGAGGGAGTTTCATCATCCTATTGTGCTATGAGAAACCTGATGGGTCATACTCAGGCTCTGAGAAATGGATTATTTTCTCGGTCTCTCTCTGGATGATCTTATCCCGTTGAGATGAAAAGAAGCCAAGTTGAGTCCAGTGTGTGTGTGTGTGTGTCTGTGTGTGTGTGTGTGAGAATGAACGGCCTCGTACACTATTTCCTCCGCTGATCTGCATGAACCCGCCATGAGTGAGAATGTGTTCGGGTATGAGTGGAAAATTCTGGAGTGAGTGGGCACTGAGAGAGCAGATGGGTATTAAAGCTAAGCGTCTCTGTGTGTTCCTGGGGTTTAGTTAGGTCTCATATGAGCGCAGAGTGATGGATTGAGAACTCCGCCGGTGGTGCAGGATGGGAACCGTGTAGGGGGGGCTCTGCTGGGAGCTCAGGGGGGCTTCATGGAGTCTGGTCCTGTGCCAGCGGGGGTATAAAGGTTCAGTGTGTGAGGAGTCTGACAGTGACCCCTTCTCTAACCCGTGTCTCTTATTCTCTCAGGAAAGACATTAAGTCAACTTTTACTGTCACTCCTGCTCTTTTTGTTCCTTCTATTTCTGCATCTCCTTCTCTTGTTGTTGTGCATTTGTCTAAATCAGAGGTCTCCAACATGCTGCCAGTAGCTCGATACCCATTTCTGAGCAGCTCACTAGAGGTTCAAAGAATCAATCAGGAATCGAATCAATCGATTAAAACAGTTAATCTCATTTAATCGCAAATTAATCACACATTTTTTTTCTGTTCAAAATGTACCTTAAAGGGAGATTTGTCAAGTATTTAATACTCTTATCAACTTGGGAGTGGGCAAATATGCTGCTTTATGCAAATGTATGTATATATTTATTTTGGAAATCAATTAACAACACAAAACAATGACAGATATTGTCCAGAAACCCTCACAGGTACTGCATTTAGCATCACAAAATATGCTCAAATCATAACATGGCAAACTGCAGCCCAACAGGCAACAACAGCTGTCAGTGTGTCAGTGTGCTGACTTGACTATGACTTGCCCCAAACTGCATGTGATTATCATAAAGTGGGCATGTCTGTAAAGGGGAGACTCGTGGGTACCCATAGAACCCATTTACATTCACATATCTTGAGTTCAGAGGTCAAGAGACCCCTTTGAAAACGGCCATGACAGTTTTTCCTCGCCAAAATTTAGCGTAAGTTTGGAGCGTCACGACAAGCTAGTATGACATTGTTGGTACCGACGGATTCATTAGGTTTTTTAATTTCATATGATACCAGTATCTTCACTCTAGCTTTACATCTGAGCCCGCTACCACCTAGAAATCGCAAGTTGCGTCAATACCTTAAAGAAATTAGTGGCATTAAAATGAATTTGCGTTAAGGCTTTATTAATAAGTTAACTTTAACAGCCCTATTGATAACACAAAGTGACACGGTTTTATGCTCTGCGTTGAGTTTTTAGGGAGTCCCTGAAAACAACGCTTAAAAGCCAACAGTCTGTTTTTACCAAACTGACGAAGGTCAACGCAGCAACAGAGGCTTCGTTTAGTGCCGCACATCCTATAGTAGAGACGATGACTGCGGAGGCTGAAACGTTATTAAAGGACCATAAAAGTAAGACAGACATTATGTCTGGTAATGGCGATGTAACACTTGGTGCTATGAGTAGCTCATTAATAACCATTTTGTCAAATTAGCTCTCAGAGGACAGAAAGGTTGGAGACTCCTGGACTTAATAAATCCACAATGTGTAGCCGCCATCCAGATTTAGAAGGACTGCTGCTGTTTAGAAAACAAATGTGTGAAATGAAACCACCATGTGTACGCAGATGCTTGGCAGAGTGTGTGGGGTGTGTGTGTGTGTGTGTGTGCACGTGTGTGTGACCTCCAACATATTACAACCTGCTCGTTACGAGAGACTAGACCTTCTTTACCTCACAGATTATAGGCGCTGAGGGACCACACCGCCCCTCCCTTCCAACCCCCTCCCTCTCTGCCAGATGTTAACCTGCATATTAGCCCTGTGAGTGTGTGTGTGTGTGTGTGTGTGTGTGTGTGTGTGTGTGTGTGCGTGCGCGTGTGCGTGTGTAGTACATCCATTACCTACATATGTGAGTCAGAGGGCAGCATAAAGGTGAGCGTGCACGAGGGCACTGTACACTTGTGTGCATGTAATGACTTTATTTTTGCGTGCCTTCACATATTTTTATCCCTCGATTCAGCCCCCCGCTTCATTAACTAACAACTAAAGTTTTCAAGTGTGTGTGTGTTTGTGTGTGTGTGTGAGCATGTGTGTGTGTATGTCACAGAGCCAACATGTGGTTCAGATTTCCTCTGTGGCCACATGGGCAAATACACGGCAAGGCAGAGGAGCTGGATGTCAGTAGGGGGCGCTATGGTTCTGCTCCCAAACACTCACTTCTCCTCTACGAATATTAATCATGATGATTTTACTTGATGTGGTTTGTTTTTTGTGTTGTTTAGTGTTTTTATTTAATGGGAAACAAGATGTGTACTTTGTTGTTTTGTTCTCACCCATGCTCATCTTGATCGGCAGCTTCTCCTTACTGGCTGCTTCCACCAGCTGCCGACGGACCTCCATCACCCCCTCCTTGTGTTTACTGGTCAGCATGGACTCCCAGAGGGACTGAGCTGCAGGTGACCTGGTAGAGAAAAACAAACAGGTGAACATTGACTATGTTTACATGCACACTAGTATTCCACTATAGACATAAAACAGTAGATGTGACACATTCTAATGACTTGCCATTCCAGGATGGAACCATATGGCGGCCATCTTACCTGGGAACAATTTTAAAGACCCCGTATTGTAAAAAGTGAGATTTTCAGGTCTTTTATATTATAAAACAGGTTTAAGTGATATATAAATACTGTTAAACTATCAAAACGCTCAATATACAGAGAAATAAACACAGCCCGTATTCAGAAATTGTGTGTTTGAAACAAGCCATTGGGATTTCTGTCCATTTGTGATGTCACAAATATACAATATATAGATCTATTACACGGATTTAAACATAAACATTCTAAATGTGTCCCAGTTTATTTCCTGTTGCAGTGTATGTAATTAACATCAGCTGACAGGAAGTAAACATGGACCCAAACTGTTGCCCAGCAACGCAATTCTGTTGTAATTCCGTTGAAATGCACTAAAACTGAGCGTTTCAGACAGAGGGTAAGTACAGGTATATTCAGGCAGACAGTATGAGGAAAAATAAATGTTTTTTTGAACATTACAGCATGTAAACATGTTCTAGTAGAAACACAAAATACAAGTATGAACCTGAAAATGAGCACGATATGGGACCTTTAAACTGGCTGTAATTGGACCCTATGAAATATTCATGTAATCTCCAGGCAAAATCTGGACTGTTTTATGCATTTAAACGTATGCAGTGATTTTCAGCACTAACAAGCTGAGCAACTGTTGCTGTTGGTTGGCAGCCTGCAGGACTCGGAGTATAAACACAAAAGGGGACAACATGGACGTGATTGAGTGCTCATCTCAGTGATAGAGCTCCTGCTGGTCGGGGAGTGGTGACTCCCCTGCGGGACCCCTCACAGGAAAAAGCTGAAATTAGCAGAGGGAACATCAGTCTCCATCCACCTAAAAACGTCTGTGTGCCAACATTCCTCTGGACTGAGCGGTTCTGTCCTTACAACGGAGTCTGGAGACCGAGCAGGGCTCCTCCTGATACCATCTCAGTCCCTCGTCTCATTATCCGCTAGGTTATGAAACACACTGATCCACATGTCTAATGGGAGGCTGAGGACACGGCATGTGTGTGAGACTGCTACCATCTGCCACGACGAGCAGAAACAGCTTCAAGTCTTTCCATGAAAGAAACGAGGAGCTTCATCATCATTTGCTTCATCTTGTAAAATGTGAACAAGCGAACATCAGATTGTTCCAAATCTGCTCCGTGTGTCAGTGAACAAGCTAAGCGATGTGACGTTTGTTTGAAACAACGCTCACCCTGGTTCTATTCATGCAAAGTTTCGTGCACCTCCGACTTATTTTCACTTGTCAAAATCGATGCTGATAGACAGCTATTCTATGGAATAGAGAGAGTGACATCGCTCATAGTATATCTGGACAACATTTAACGCTCCATTTGCCAGAGTTTGCTCGGTTGCTGTACGTTAGGAAGAGGTGTCAACTTAATTTTTGCCTTAACCCAAAGATTAAAGCTACAGGAGACATCAGGCCTAACTGTAACTTCAAACCGAGATGATTTTTTTTAAGATACACTGGGAGATTTTTGCTCCTTGTAACGTTACTGCAGCACAGCTGCAACCGCGACTAGACGTCCCTGCAATTTTTGCAATCTGACTGCTGATAAATTCTCAAACTGACCATCATAATGTGATGACGTTACTGGAAAATAAAGACAAAGGCTGGATAGTGCAAATTAAAAGTAGTAACCTACATTATTTGTACAAAACTAGTGTAACTCATGAACGTCTCTCGGGAGGACAGGCTGACGTAGGGCTGCAAATTAATCGAATATCAATCGCGATCACAATTTTGGCTTCCCCACAAGTAAATGAACACGATCGCCTTAGATATCGACGTTTAAAATGTGCGTTCTGCTCATAGAAAACTCTGCAGCATATCAAATCAAGCGCTTCCTAAACTAACATCCAGCCACCAGCTGCTGATCGAGATGTTTTGGCTTCCCTTTTGGGTTTAGATATTATCAATGCGACCAATGTGTTTCTGATTAAATTAAGAGCATCAAATTGTTTATCTAGCTCTTAATGTTGCTAATTTTGCTCTGGAAGTGCACCAGATTGAAGCATTTAACTTCAAAATGTAGCCAACAAAGGGGTAGGGTGAATAATAATGTATTTTTTCAAATTGCAATATGTATAAAGCAGAACAAAATATTGCAATTTCATCTTTTTCCATCAACGTGTCTCCCTAATTTGTACATTAGCAGGGACGTAGCACAGCATGGAAGAGACATTAATCATCTGTTTATTTTAATGTGAAAGTGCAATAAAATATGTTGTCGCTAAAATCAATGAGTAATTATGCTCTCAATATTGATCAACTTAATCGTGATTATCATTTTGGCCATAATCGTGCAGCCCTTGGCTGACGGGTGGTCACGGAGCTCGCCGAAATGGGTCCAGTATCTGAATCCAAACATATTTCAGATTCAGTTTCCTCTCAGATGCCTCGCCCTGTTAATAGACACCGACAGTGTGTTTGCTGGATAAAAGGGCATCAGAAGCTCACATCTCTGTCTGAGAGTTTGACACAAGACTGACAAGCAGACATGATCTCCTCCGTCCTCTCAGGAGTGACCAGAAACCGAAGGGAGAACGAGACAAAGAGAGAGAAAAAGGAGCTAAGGACAAAGAGAGAGAGAGAGGGAGGGAGGGAGCTGACAAATCCACTCTGTTTTTCTTTTCTTTCTTTTTTTAAACTTTTTCTTTTCTCTCTCTCTCTCTCTCTCTCTCTCTCTCTCTCTCTCTCTCCCTTTCTAACTGCCATGTGTTTAATATCAGATGTAATCTGTTCCAGACCTCGGGGCTGGGGCTGGATGGGGAGGAGAGAGAGGGGCTCACACTGGGACGCCCGCCATCTTCACACCAGAACCAGACACAAAGACCGGCAAACAGGACTTACAGCCCGGGACCAAGAGTCTCGTGTAGAAACTGATACATTAAAAAAATAATAATAAAATAGAAGACACAAGAAAATAGTAATTTTATCCCCCTTTGTTATCGTTCAGCATCTATTCTGAGACGTTTTCTGTTTCTTTGTGGTTGTTTTGTGTCTATCTTAAGTCAATTTGCACGTCCTTGTAGTCATCTTGTAGTTGTTACACGTCTCTTTGTAGTTGTTTTTGCATCTCTGTGATTGTTTTGTATCTGTTTTTAGTGGTTTTGCATCTTTTCGTGGTGGTTTTGCATCCATTTTTAATCGTTTTACGTTTCTTTGTCATTGTTTTAAGTCTATTTTTTACGTAATTTAGCACCTTGTGGTCATTTTGTGGTTGTTAAGCATCTCTTTGTAGTTGTTTTTGCATCTCTGTGATTGACAATTTCTGTTTTTGAATGAAAAAATCAGTTATTACCGGATACAGTAAAAAAACTTATAATAGAAAAAAAACAAGAAAATAAATGAGGTATTTAATAACAACCTCTTGGCGCGTTGCAGCTATTGGTCAAGAGCTGTGACACGGTGTCATTTCTGGAAAACAAGTCTCTTAATCCTTCATAAAAACATCCACTTGATGAAGTATCAGAACTGCAAGGATTACGCAAAAATGTTGAAGTCCCACATACTTGTCATGGTTGAAATACCGACAGTGTGACTTGACCATATGTGAGCAGTGTCTTTGGGGAGCGTGTACACATGCATCTGTACGTGTTTGCGTCCGTGTGTGTTCT
This sequence comes from Helicolenus hilgendorfi, assembly GCA_916700815.1. Classification (NCBI taxonomy): domain Eukaryota; kingdom Metazoa; phylum Chordata; class Actinopteri; order Perciformes; family Sebastidae; genus Helicolenus; species Helicolenus hilgendorfi. The sequence continues at coordinate 13,488 of CAKALG010012127.1, forward strand.
TGGAAGACGGAGGGCCTCAGTAGATTGTGGATGAAATATGG
>CAKALG010012133.1:0-13316 GCA_916700815.1 Helicolenus hilgendorfi
GGGGTAAATAAACGAGTGCCAGAGATATGTCTTTCTGGCATTTGTCAGTTGCGCAGCAATCTATTTCAAACATTTACAGAGCATAGCAGAGGTGCTCTTAAGCTGTGGCTAAGCAATCATTTGCTTCAACACATTCAGAAGGAACAGAATTAAGATGAAATCACGATGGAAAAATACTGTATGCAGCATGCTGTTGCTCTGCAACAAATCAACAACAGTATATCTTATTTTGGACATGGACTGTATTCCATAAATGCAATTGTACATGATCGTAGTGCTGAAAAAAATAGTCAATTAATCCATTAGTCAATCAATTTTGATAATCGATTAATCATATTTAGTCATTTAAAGGTACCATCTGGTGGCATTTAGCTGTGAGATTGTAGACTGAGTGTGTGTGTGTACGTGGGAAGTGAGTGGCGAAGCAAGAGAGAGAGAGAGCGGCGGCGAAAGTGTGTGTGAGGACAAGTGAGCCAGCGGAGCAGAAGACAGTTTATCTCTGACAATATCAAGTGAATGTTCAGTGGAAGTTGCAGTTTGTGCAGAAATAAATGCTGCAGCTCCTCAACACCAACAGAGGTTTCCTGTGTCTTGTTTCCCTGCGGCTGAGTGGAGTGACGGGGGTTAACTCTGGAGCGAGTAAAGGTATTGACTCTGGCCCAAGCAGACAAAAGTTAACACAGGGGTTGTCCGTTCTGGGCGACTGTTGAAACATGGCAGATGGCTCCGTGAAGAGGACCCGCTACGTATGTAGATATACAGTAAACGGCTCCTTCTAAGGTAACACAAACACAATAATTCCTATTTTCAGGTGATTATACACTAAAGAAAACATACTTATTAATATTATATTCCATTTCTGCCAATACATCCCCCTTAATGCTACACACTGTTCCTTTAATAACCAAAAATTACACACATTCTCTGCTTCCATCTCAAATGTGAGGATTTGCTTCATTACTCTGTCTTGTATCATTGTAAAACTAACAGCTGTGGGTTTTTTTTTTTTTTGTTGCTTGGACAGAACAAGTAGTTTGAGGGCTTCTTTCACTATTTTATTATTTCAGAGTTTATAGATGATGCTAAAAAATAAATTGATTGAAAAAAAAATGGAAAAAGAATAGTGCAGCAGATGAATCAATAAAAACAATAGTTAGTTGATGTGTTTTGTTTGTTTGAAAAGTTTGAAGAGAATTTTTCTAGAGCGGTCTTGCTGGCAGGCATTTTTTAACTTGGTTTGAGTGTGGAAAAAAAAAGCTGTGATAATGTCCTTAAAGGCAAAAAATACAACGTTCTTACAAAATATATTTTTGTTTATATGATGACAACCAACTACGAGAGAGTAGGAAGTGAAGCTAAATGCTGTACCTTGATCAAGGAAATCATTTTGAAGAGATATATTTTGGGCTCTGGAGAATGACCTTAGCAAGCTTTAGAAGCGACACTACTTTTTAACCTGAATTACCACCTCGTGGTTGTACGCCTCCGCCAACCAGTCAAGTTGCAATTTACATCCATGGCTGTCCAAAATGTCATCACTTCATCATTTCATCCTATTAGACATTTGTGCAAAATTGTCATAATGCGGAAGGACGGATAACCTGAAAACATAATGCCACTGGGCACGGCTGTCGCGAAATTGGCAATTTGTTCAACACTAAAGTTAGAGAAATGTGGGATCACCTTATATTTGAACCAGTACGGTATATTTAACATCCTGCATTGCCTACATTCCTGTGTGCTACATGCCAGTTATCACCCTGGTATTGTGGCTTTATCTGTAATGATCCAGCCAAAACAGTATGGAACCTTTCCGTAACAGAGACCTATCGTATGTGCCACCACTTCCTGTCTGTGAACTCATTAAGTGCATAAGTTACTGTGGAGACAGCCTCGAAAGTTGTTTGAGATCAAATTAATGCAAATTACGTTCGCAAATTCTGCCCCACGCGGCGTCTGCTGAGCCTGCTAGCATACTTAAAACGCCAGCGTGCAACATCATATATCACATCTTTGACTACGAATCTGAGATAAGCATACCAACCAGTAGTGGTAACGCTTGTAGCGGGATGGCTGCCAGCCGTATCAATTTGTGTTTTCCTATACAGAACATACGACGCAGCTGAAGAGGAGGTAATTAAGAGGACGCACCGCCTGCATGTTCATAGACTCCTCTCTTTGTTATTTCGTTTGTGTGCTGTATGTGTGAGCGCATCTGTCCCAGGGGAAAGGCGCCGTCTCTTTCTTGTGGGTAATTATGGGTAATGTAGGATGACAAAGGAGCAGTCACATAAACAGCAAGGGGACTACTACGATGACTTACAGCACCCTGATTAATACAGAAATACCGTCTACAAGTAGGCACACACTCCCACACACACACTGTAGAAATACAGAGACAAACACACATGAATGTAAACACTCAGCAGGTAATGGAGGTGTGTATTACAGCAGCTCATTGTGGCCCCGCGGTAAACACACATTCTGCTAGTCAAGCATGTTCCATAGCATAACATCTCATCAGCTGTGATCACTGTGAGACCATTAGGTTGCGTTAGTCAGACGGAAAGTGGAATCAGATACCACACAGCGTGTATGTTTACCACTGTATGTCTTGCGTGTGCACACTGTATGCACATTTGCATGCATGTGTGCGTTGCCTCTCTGCGTGGAGTACCAGAGCCGTCTCAGTGTGACCATGTGTTTGTATTTCTATCCAGCTAAGCGAGGCAATTTTGCCGGCTTGACGCATAGCAATTATGCAACGGCGAATACACATGAGAAAAACAACTATGGAAACGACGGTGGATGTCTTTTTTTTACTTTGCTGATAATGGATCACAGGGGGTTGTTTTTCATTCTAACAAGGTAAACACTCCTCTATCCATCCCTGACGGAGATATTACATCAACAAAAAATATGTATTCACCTGCATATACAGTATTTAATGTAGATGGTGGAGCATACCAATGAACTGTGTCTTCTTTGGTATATATCTGTGCATTAAATATGAAGCATCAGCCAGCAGCAAGTTAGCCTAGAATAGTTTAGCAGCTAGCCTGGCTTGGTGCGGAAGCACTGGTTTTTGAGTGGATTAAACAAATTAGAAATAATGTGTTAACTAGAGACCATCTAGCAAAGGGAGATGTCAAATGTCAAATTGGGCCAGTGGGCGTAAGGTGGGAGCACCCGATCCCCACGTCCTACCCCCTTCTTTTGGCACCCATCTTCGAACTCGGCCTTCATTTTGATCTTAACCATACATCTGTAAAGTTTAGACTGCATCTGCACAGTTGTAATGCTCTTATGGTGACAACATCTGTCCAGAGACAGACAGACAGCAATATAAACACTTAGCAAAGTACTCAAAACCACTTTTTCTGGTAGTTCCTGATCCAGTATAGTAGGTGTCTCCAGGACCACAGTGTGCCATGATGACTCGCACACAGACAGAATCACAATGTGAAAACAAAATCGGCGTCGCTAAGTACAGAGACTATTAGCTTAGCTTAGCATAAAGACTGGAGCAGGGGGAAACGGCTAGTCTGGCTTTCAGTTTAGTTTGGAGTGGGATTCGGTATCAATGAAGTCGGTGCATCAGGCCTTCTGTGATATTACCAACCACAGAGGTCAGAGGTCATCAGTCCTCAACAAATAGGAATTTTGATTAAAAAGTTCACAGCCAAATTCCCAATTTAACGATGAAAAACCAAATCAATAATCATCATTCATCATTTATGATGAATAAGTATGTTAGATCGGCGTACTTGCCAACATCCAGACATCGTAGCGTAATTTATTTCAGTTTACTTCAAAAGTTGAGTGTGAAAACATCCTTATTTGATATATTCTATTTGACTTATGTTTGATCTATTTTGATTTGTTGCATGAACAGAAACATGAATTTTCAAACACTACCAGTTTGGTAATATGTGTTATTTAGTTAACAGTAAACTTATAATGCTGATTTTTCACTCAGCTGTTACGGCTGTAATGCCAGCGAGGCTGCAGTCTGTCATGAGCTAGTAGTACTATACTGAAGACTCTCTTCACAGCCATCTGAAGGCAGCAGGTATCTGGTCCATCTGCAGTCTCTAATTGGAGTGATGTTGCGCACTGTCATGCCAAAATTTGCACGGCAGAGCCGCTGGTTACATTTTTGTGCAACCAGCAACAGACTGTTGTAAAATAACCACAGAACCTCTCCGTACTTATGTGCACATCAAATGTGTCGTTTTGATTCAGTCTTCTACACAGTTTCTTCTGCACTTAAACAGTTCTGATAGGAAACAGTTTACACAGCTGCATGGAAAATTGTGAATCACTTAACACTTGTCGCCCTCAGGACGGCCCATTATTTCTTATCCCGCCCCGTGTCCAAGTACGCCTCAGGTGCGCCAAGAGAGCCTGAGCACGAAACTACTAAAAGTCCAGAAAAAAGGGGCCTACGGTGTCTTCTAGTGCGCACAGAGCAGCAGTAACCATCAACTTTACAGTCAAAGACATAAAAACAAACACTCTGTGCAGAGAAAGTACTGACAGCTGCTGATTCTGAGGACAGACAGGATGGACATCTGAACCATGATGCAACATGTTGAATAAAAACACCACACAGTAAGTGGTAATCAGCCCAACTCGTGTTATATAAGAATTTTGTGTTCTTTTCAGTTTTGACTCAACAGCAGCATGTTGCAAGTTCAAATATCTCATCACATTGATTACCCTGCTGGAATATTATTTCAAGTTCAAGTTTCAGATTGTTCAGCTGTTTATTTTGCAGCTGCACTCGAAAAGAAAGCACATTTCCCAAAATGTCTATTAAACTATTGCTCATTAATGAATATTCAATAGAAGAGAAAATCTAATAATAGTTGGTCTATTAGGTACAAAATAAAAACCACAAGATGGGTCAATAAAGTTACCTTTACAGGGACAAATAAAAGGATATTAAGAGGAGACCGTGTTGTTTCCTCGGTGTATATTAAACGTCATAATATTTCACTTCACAGAAACACAGCAGGACACCAACACCAACATGATGTGTGTTTGATCTGGCCATATGATGGATAAAGCAGCACTGCTGCGGTGGTTATGAGAGCCCTACAATGCAAAAGAACATCCTTCTTGATACATCTATTAAATCCTGCCAGTCTGAGTCAAAGTGAAATGAAAAATTCATCATTGTTTGTGCACAAAAATTATGTCGAAGTGATTTCAGATTGATTGATAATTGTGAGGGGATGACAAAAAAAGTCAAACATGCGGATTTGCACTGAAAAAGGGGAAAACTATTTCACTCCTTTGGTACATTTTCACTTGTTTTATTTGGATTTAAACACTTTTCCCCCCAGTGTCTAAGCCCTATATAGCTACAGTACCATACAGGATGATGATAATCCTGTGCCTTCTCCCCCCCTCTGCCTCTCAGGTTAGGGAATCAGTAGGCAGCCTCACCGGGAGACACAGAGCTCCCCAGGCATAAATCACACACCCACACTATTTTCCAACTCCCCTTTCTTTATCCCTTTTTTCCTCCATCCCCCCCTCTCACTGTCCACTCCTCCACCCCCCCCGCATCCTCTTCTCTTCTGGCTTTGCTCCTCTATTGCTGTTTTCATCATGTTGCCACAACTCCTTCGCTATTGCTCATTCCGCCTCTTTCTCCTACTTAACATTTCTCTGTTTTCCTCTGTTTCCACTGTTGCCTCTCCTCCTCCTCCTCCTCCTCATCCTCATCCTCCTCCCTTTGTCTCCCTCCCTCTCGGTCTCCCGCCTCCTCCTCCAAATTTACATCACACCATCCTTTGTCTCAAACTGCGAGAGGATGAGCAGCCACCTGCCGGGTACAGCATGGGTGTTAAAATTATTCACTGTTAATACGATTATGATGCGAGGAGGTCAAAAGTCGAGACAGAAGGAAAGAGGCGAGCGGCGAGAGGATGAATTACCGGATTGTGCTTTATTGCAGTTTTTCATCATAGTCAGAGATACTGGAATTATTTAGGAGAAATTACCACAAAGTGTGTGTGTGTGTGTGTGCGCGCCTCATGCTTTATCTGTCCCACCATGTGTGTGAGTGTACTTGTGGGGCCTTAATTCCAGCCTCACCATCTAATTACTTAAATTGTGCTTACAGGTCTTATTGTACTGTACACTTTCCCTTGGAGAGCAATACCCTGTCTTCCTGCTTGCCTGCTGCATTAGCAGTAGAAATAAGCACATTAGGCAATTTTGTGCTCCATAATAAGTACCGCACCTGAGGGATGTTTTGGGGTAAAAATGTCTGGACAGAAAGAAAAACAGCTTTCTAGCCCAACCGCACTCTGTCCTTCTTTTCCTCTGTTTTTTTTCCCCCTCCTCCCCTCTCCTCTCTCTTTTGTTCTGTCCCTCATCGCTGGCACAAGGAGAGATGAGTTTCTCGATAGAAAGGCCCCTTGTTTTTGTGCCGGCCACCCCTCACCGCTGATTGCTCTGTGATTTTACAATTATTAGTAGATAGGACAGTTCAGCCTTTCCAGGAAATCGTTTCTCTCAGCTTTCGCGCCAATCAACAGGTCAGATTGCTTCATGGCACCTAAAACAAAAGCACTTAAAGGAATAGTATGGAATTTGGGAAGCCCATCTCTATTTTATACTCAGCACTCATGTAGTTGTGTAAAGATAGGCTTGAGTTTCACAGACTTTTTTCTTCACACTGAAACTGCAGCTCCAGCTTTCCATCCTGACTTATCCAGAGCTACCAAGATGCCACAGCCGCCCCTTAAACCAAAAACAGCCCTTTTAAAATAAACTGAATCAGATGCTTACTAAAACTAAAGGATTCAAAATAATCACCTTTTGTTTCCTTCAAAACCAGAAACTTTTAATGTACCTGAAAATGAGATATAAAATATGAAATGTTTTAATTAGGGCTGTCAAAGTCGACGGGATAACAACGCGTTACGGCAAATTCGTTTTAACGCCACTAATTTCTGTAACGCATTAACACAACTTGTGATTTTTAGGATGTAGCGGGCCGTAGTTTTACAGCTAGAGAATTATGATTTTTTGCCATAATCAAGCAGCCCTAGGGAGAACATAACGCCTCTGGTCGCTGCTAGGGAGAAATCAAAGAAAAACACACTCACACACAAAAAAAAACGATGCACACAGTCACAGCACACATTACTCGGGAGCACTCCGGCTCAATTTTCCGGCAAAATCATTGCCAATAAGCTAAGTTACGCATGCAGAAAGGAAGGAAATAAAGAAAACAGCTGATGAAAGCAGCACACGGGGACTGTGGCTTTATTGCTGACAGGCAGTATCTCAAGTCATTTAGAAGAGAAATTCCCTCACTGATTACCTATAAATTAGCTGTCGTTGGCACATTTGCCTTTTTTTTTTACATAAAGAAGTGTTGTTTTCAAATTGCATTGCCATTAAGTAAGATGAATATAGTGCTGGTAGCCAGGGCTGAATAAGAGCATCGCGATGTGAAATATCACACCTAATTACTAGGAGCACAGCAAACGATACAAAACACTGGGACACCCACCGACAGAACTCCACGCACATACAATATGTAAAAACATGTTCAAGGGCCACACATTAACGGGGGACTTCCACTTCATTAACTTTAGTAAGGGCCTCCGTTTGGGTGGGTCGCAGGAGGACGAGGTGTTCCAACACGTGGACGCATCTAATGAGGCGAGGCGGCACGATCGATAAAGTGTGAAGAGTGTGTGTTTGTTTGCAACATAATCACCGGTCCCTGGGTAATGTGACAAAAACACGAGAGAGAGAGAGAGAGCGAGCGATGGGAAGAAAGCAGCTATATGTGTGTGTGAAGTTTGTTTTTTTACATGTGTGTTTAGAGCACTACACACGTCCTCACGGGTATTTCTCTCGACACACGTGTGGTATATCTTCAGTGAATTGCTGGAACGGGAAGATAGGGGAACGCGAGTGTGATTTTGTCAAGTGTTTTATCTGTCTTCAAAGCTACTTAAGGGGAGATTTAAGTGGAACAATGGGAGCATTAGGGCTCAAGTGGTTAAACTAACCTTCAGCTTTCATTTCCAAAGTTACAGTCTTTTTTAGAATAATACCATCCTGCTGAATACGAAAATGCATGCGGCAGCGACGAGCCTGAAATATAGGACAAAGATGCCTCTTTCATAAAAACTGCAGTTTGTATGTGCGCAGTCTGTGTGTGAGCGGAGTATAAAAATTTAGCGTTGCCTGAATAAAATATTTCCCAGGGGCCTCTCTGCTTGGCGCTTTGCTGGGGGAAAGCCTGGAGCATCTTTTCAATATCACCCCGAGAGAGAAGAGCATTCATGAAGGGATTAAACGAACTGTCACCTTTCTTGCTCTTCGTCTTCGCCGCCAATAACAAGGGGCTCACGGGGGCTCTCTTTGGGTGCAATGCGGTGAAGAGGCTGGGGCGAAAGGTTCGGGACGGGATCATGTGATCAAATGTGTGTGAGTTTGTGTGTTTTTTGGCCAATGCTGGTTTCCGGATTGTTGCCACAGGGCACGACTTCACCAAACACACTACGGTATACTGCTTTGATCACATGTCTCAGCAAGATAATGAATAAACCAAAATAGGATTGTGTTATGCTCGTTTTTTTCCAAATCGAAAATCTGTACGTGTAACAGAAAATCATTTTATAATGTGTGCTTAAAAGGATTCTTCTCCACCTCATTCCACGTCGACTCCTCATCTCCCAGCTGTGCGCATTAGAAAGATCAAAGGTAAGATAGAAGAATGTCAAAAGATCAAAGGGAGAAATTAAATATTTCCTAAGGGCATGTTTAAGTCTTTTAACTTCTTCTGTGCTAAAATACCATAAACTCAACATGAAGAAATGTGTAGAAAAAGGTGCTGCACCTTGCCTGGCTGGTTCAACCTAGTGTGCGTAACCCCATTTTTTTTTCTGCTAATAAATCAATAACACAAAATGCAAGTTGGATTTCTTATTGTGTAGAACAGTCTAGAGCAGCATGCTAACATGCTAAACTAAGATGTTGAACATCTACTACATAAGCATGTAGTAGTAATTTTAGCATTAGCATTAAGTACAGCCCCACAAAGCTGCTAGTATGGCAACAACCCACAATGTTGTGACAATGCTAACATGCTGATGTTTAGCAGGTATAATGTTGACTATGTTCTCCATCTTAGTTGAACGTGTTAGCATGCAGCTAAGTAGCACTAAACAAAGAGTACAGCTGAGTCTGATGGGAATGTCGCTTTTGCAGGTCTCTGGTCATAAACCAAAGTATTGGACAATTTAAATGTGCTAAATAGCGGCCGGCCCGGCTATGTAAACAAAGCACGGAGAAGCTCAGATTACAACACACACAGAGGGAGAGGGACTTCATTCTCTGCTCAGGTAGACATTATTCCTCTACATCTTTACATAGCAAATAGATGACCTGATTATGGCGTCAGAGGAAAAGTCGAGGGATTACCAACGTTATTATAATTCACCCTGAGGGGAACATGAATGTCTGCACCAAATTTCATGGTGATCCATACAGTAGCTGTCAAGACATTTCAACTCTGAAGAAAAAGTCAGGGGATCACCAAAGCCGTTAGGATTCATCCTCTGGGGATCACAAATCTCTATACAAGATTGAATTGAAATCCATTGTATAGTTGTTAGTGGTTAATTGTCATTGCCACTAATAGAGCTATGTCACCAGCACAGCTAAAAGGCTGATTTTATAGCAATTGTACCACTTTTACTGGAGTCATTCAGCACCGTATTTAGCCTCCTTTAAGTTCTATTTTTTTCCATGATCAAATAAATTACAGAAAACAAGCAGAAATTGTAATGTTAGAAAGTGTCAGTGCAAACTGAAGAGCATCTGGAGCTGTTACAGCACAGTGAGGGTTAACATTGTGTTTCAAATTACTTGTAGTTTGTCCTAAATTAAAAAAAAACAGAGCAGATGGTTTTGGCTTGAATCTGGCGACGGGCTCTTTCAAATAATCAGAGCTGAAAGTTGGATGCTGAGCTACTCCCTGTTGCGTGGTTAATTACACCATGATACAAAAGACCGAGACATGCTGATGACATGAGGACGGGGGGGCGGAGGAGGAGGAAGAGGAGGAGGAAAGGAGGAAGCAATAACGTAGGCTGTAAAGCCATCAAAGCTCCAGTAAATGTTGACTGAGTGTCCTTGAGATCATGGTGGAAGGGAGAGGAGCGTGCCGCTGTGTGTGTGCTCATAATGGACTTTGTGTGAGCTCATGTGTGCACATATAAGTCAACATGTGCCATTTGTGTGCATGTGAGGTACATTATGTGGACGGGCGTGTGAATGCTGGTGAGCATGCACATGGATCCTAGTGTGAAAATGAGGAACGATGCTATGAGGGATGAGTGGCCAAAGACAGAAGAACTCAAGTTAGGTTTAGATAATGATTCTTTACAGATGACACACTAATGTCTTCTACAAATGCATGATCATTAAACAAAGGATCCTGTCCATACGAGGGACCCAATTATCAACGTGAGACCTTTCCTGCATTGTCTTCAAATGTCTCAGTAATTTAATTAATCAAGCGTCAACATGTAGGCTGAGAAAAATATCATAATAGTTGAATATATTAAATGTTATTTCTTTTTCCATCACACATTCAATTAACCCCGGGAATGAAAACACTCACTCAGACACTGCACCTCACCGTAAGCAGTGTTTAGAGTACGAAACAATAAAGTTTAAGTGTGAATAAAAGAGCGAACAAAGTGCTTCCTTGTGCTTGCTCTGACACACACACTAACACACACACACACACACACACTCCACAACAACAAGCCTGCAGGGTGTGAATACTGTAAGCAACCAACTAATCAGGCAGTCAGCACATGTGCAAATGCAGATAAATGAGCGTCAGTGTATGTGAGCAACTTCCACTGCTCGCTCTCAGCTGATCACCACCTTGCATCTGTCCTATAGGACCCGGCAGGAATACCTACAATGTGTGTGTGTGAGTTAATGTGTGTTTGCATGGTGACAGGAGCCCGCCACTCTGTTTATCCCATAATCCGCCCTCTAAGGGCGAGTGTGCTAAACACAGATTGTGCTCCCCATGTAATCTACAAGGGCATCATCGCCAGCATACGTGCAGGCACATATGCAAACACACACACCCGCAGAAGTCGGGTGGCCTCGAGCTTTATGTGGCAACAATAAATCTACTGTATTTTCGTTTACACAAACATTTTGTGTAAAAAAAAAAAAAAAAAAAAGACAAAAAAAGATTAAAAAAAAAAGTAAATTAAAGATAACGAAATGAACAGAAACACCTGTCTCCTTATGCACACGCAAACACAAAGTACTGGGTGGCCTTCAGTGGCATCTGATAATTTCATTCAGCCAATCAATGCTCATCAACCCACAGGCTGGGAGGGGGGGGCATGTGCTCCTGACAAGTAGCACACACAAACACACACACACACACATACACACACCAAAAACTCTCATGCACTGCCTGATTGCATTGTTGAGTTGCACCCATGGATGCACACGCGCACACACCTCACCTCAAAGAACAGGAATAATGAGGGATTTATATGCAACTTCCTCTCTATGCAGAATTTTGCTCAGAGTAATATACAGAGAAAAACAAAAACACAAGGACACTCGGGGATCTCGGCTATAAGCTTCCTTTTGCCTCATTTTCAGCTCGATTTCAGCTGCTAAGAATCTTTTTTTTTTTTTCATTGTTCTTACTTGTGTTCCTTCCAGCTTTGGTAAATCTGGCACGTTTGGTTTTACATCACAATGGTAGAAATTAAAAGGGACATATCATTGAAAACTCACTTTTTCAGTGCTTGTTCACATACATTTGGAAACCCTAATAACCAGGGGGCAACCTCTAAGTCTGAATAATGAAGCCAAGATGGAAGTGCCTTAAACTTGCATTCTTTCTAACAGCCAGCAGGGGGCGACTCCTCTGGTTGCAAAAAGAAGTCTAATTGTATAGAAGTCTATGACAAATGAGCCTACTTCTCACTTGATTTATTACCTTAGTAAACATTGTAAACATCAGTTTATGGTCTCAGTCGCTAGTTTCAAGTCTTCTTCAATACAGCATGATGTTTTACAACTTTAACCCTTTTGACAGTGTGTTTTCAGTTCACGAAAGTTAATTGTAACATTTTGGTCACCTTCTGGTTGCAAAAAAAAACACGATGGCGACAATCAAAAACCAAGACGGCAACAGCTAAAATGCTGAACTCAGAACTCGAGGCTTCAAAACGGCAGTCCACAAACCAAAAGTGCACCATATATTTTCCGAAAGCCAATCAGAGCAGACTGGCCTTTTTTTGGGAGGGGTTTTAAAGAGACTAAAACAGAGCATTTTAGACAGAGGGTGAATACAGGTATATTCAGACAGACCGTATGAGAAAAAGAATGTGTTTTTTGAACATTAAAGCATGTAGACATGTTCTAATGGAAACCCAAAATATAAATATGAACCTGAAAATGAGCATGATATGCCTCCTTTAAAATGACTATTCTTCTGGGCGCAGCAGGCCACAATGATAGTACATCAGTGTAAATGACGAGGAACATATCTGCAACACAACGAAAGTATGATCTCACTGAAGCAAAGCTGTACAGCACATGCATGTGGCCCATATGACATCCTATGAGATTAATGAAAGAGCTTAAAACCCCCACTGCTCGCAGTATGGGCTGTATATTCACACACACACACACACACACAAACACACGCGAAGATAAGGGCTCATTAGAGCATCTCTATCCTTAGGTCCTGCGGCCACAGGACAAATGAGCTATGGGTGAAAGGAAGTCTCTTTCCATCTTGATTCATCTCTTTAGTTTCATCTTTGCTCTCTCAGAGCCTTAAAAGCTAAGTCTCTGTCCATCTTTCCAACAGTGCCTTTTACAATCCCTCTCTTTCTCCTTTGTTTGCTTCTCTTTCTGCGTCACCACACTTCCTTCACCACCCCGTCCCTCTGTGTTGATACATTAACCCCGTGTTGTACACTGCATGTACCTCTAGAGCTGCTTTCTTTTCATTTCTTTCATCTGCGTCTTCACCTGCGGGCCTCCGCGATCCCACAATGACTCAAACATTTACAGACCCCAGTTGGCCTAATTAGGCTAAATAGAATATTGAGAGAACACAAAAGTGGATGCTTTAGTGCCTGCCGTCCTTAAGGATGCTTTGTGAACACTTGGAATTCCACAGGCAATTTACCTAAGGGCTGGTCTTTTCCTCAAAAAGCCCTTTTCAGCAGAGCACGTCTGCAGCCCTCAGAGTGGGCCATGCATCATCCCACGCC
>CAKALG010012137.1:1235-32892 GCA_916700815.1 Helicolenus hilgendorfi
CACAACTCAATTGCCTATTTACATAGAGAACTCAGGCTTGTATCAACTTGAACCTTTTCAAAGCATTATAATCAACAAATGGGATTTTAAATAGATAAAAATAAAACACATTTTGTGGCATTGTGTTTTAAATGTATTTTGTTACGATACAGTTTCTTAACAATTTTAAAAGAGAAAAACATGTCAACACTGAGCAAAATAGGCAATGTACAGAATTCAATATTTCTCTTCCCCTTTTCTTTCTTTAAATCCACTCTATAATATAAATGCAACTATCTGGTTTTGTTTGCCACAGTGTTTTTTACATTAATTTATTCCTCATTGCAAGAACTGAATATGCACTTCTCTGTGGCTGTGGGCATTTAAAATCCTATATAATGTGAATTATTGCGTGCTGTGCATTGATTGCTTGAATTGGGCTTGAATTAGTCTGATAATATTTGTGGAATGGCATAAACCTAAATAACCTTTTGAAGTTAATCAAAGTCATGCTTTTCAGGATAAATCCAGCTTTTCTTAAAGGTAGGGTGGGCGATCTTGAATAACAAGCAAGACAACACTAGATTTTTAAAATGATCCAGCTGAAAAAACAAGCCCAGTGTTGCCAACTCTTTTCCAGAGAAAGTAGCTAGCAGCACTAGCTCCAAAAGTCACTATATCTAGCGAGAAAGTCGCCAAGTCGGCAACACTGACAGTCCATCCCTTCAGGACTCCCTCCAAAGCCACTCGACTCTCCCACTATTATCATTATGGACGGATTTATTACAGTCCTGCGACAACCACAGATACCAGATTTATGTATTTTTGTCAGAGCATTTGATTTATTGATTGCTGTTGTGAAATAATGAGAATTTCAACAAATATAACAAAAACATGTTTCTAAAATCTTTACCTTAAACCTCTCCTGTGCCCAAATAAAATGCACTTTGAACCTTTGACCACAAGATGGCGTGCGTACACCTCAGTCATTCAACATCACATAACAAGACGGTAATAGAGATGGGATCATGTACCCCATTATTTATCACTGCAGCACACAGACAGAATACATTATCAACACTGCTGAGGAAAAAAACAAAATAAATGAAAAGTAACTTCTATCAGCGGCAGTGAAGCCACAAAATGTGTGTACAGTATACAGTATGTCGTGTGAGGAGGCAGGGTATAGTTCATTCAGTCTTTCAATAATTTATATCTATATTTTATATTTGGCTCTTATTGAACAGGGTAAAGAACCACAAAACAACCAGAAAGTTGGTGTGACTCATAAGGCAATAACAAATTTAGGCAGTGATAAAAGAAAATAAATATTGATGGACACTTTTATATCTTTACATCTAGATTTTTTAAGGGGGTCAGTGGTCAATCAATACCAATGATGTAGTGGCCAAGGGGGTAATGAAGCTTGTGCTGATTCAGCGTGCCAGCTCAAGATTGAACTCTGGTGTTATCTGGTCTGGCGTATAAGATGCAACCCATCACTGGCTATGAAATCCCCCCACAGGGAGTCCAAAGTCTTCTCGAGTGTTGGCAACTATTGACCGGAGGCATTTATATTTCATTGAATCGTTCAGAGGCTGAATAATTAATTCACTCGAGTAATTAACACTGTCTGCTCAATACGAGAGCTTCTCGATCACTTCCAGCCAGGATGAGTATCAGAGTAAAGTAGTTCCAACTATAGGCCAAAACATTTCTGCATGTACACATTGCTCTGCTCTCGTTGAGTCATATTTCTAAATGTAAATCTGTTGCTGAGCCTTGTGGAGAAGACGTGGGCTCGATAACCCCACATAGTCAGAGTGGATACAGACTGGGCTTACTATACGTACAGGAGAAAATAGTAATTGTTTTTGCTATGAGCACTGAGGTGATGACTTTAGATGGACGGCGTGGGTGCATGGATGCATAGAAGGAAGTAAAATTGTCTCTGACTGACTATTGATTTATGAAGATCTCCCTGACATCTCTGTCTTCTCTCTTTCTTTGGCAGCACCGCGCAGCTGGGGAGTCTGTGTCGGCTCCAATTAGATTAGTCACTACAGTGGGGGATCGAGTCAGGGCCTCGCAGATGGTAAAAAAACTCGGATGCTTGCTCAGTGCTATTGATTGTTACAGTGCTGTAGACCTCAGTCTTTCACCAGGGACACAGTGTCATTTGCAGAGGGCTTATATTTTGCTGTGGTAAAAAAACCTTCTTCTGTAGTTGTGAATCAGAATGTTTGTAGAGCTCAAACAAGAGCAAAGAGGAGAAATCTGTACGATGACGAACACGCGGTACAAATGTAATTCTTTCTAGTCAATCTTGTGATATTTAAAGGCACAATCAATGATCTAAATATAAACTCAAAAGGATTACCAAAAATTAAAAAAATTCAACCTATTATCTTTTTCAAATTTGTGTCTGTCGAGGCTTAATGTGTCTGGACTGAAACTCTTTCTCCCGGAGTGACCTTGCATCTATACTCATTACTGACTGTGTGTTTGGCAGCAGCTCTCAGACACTCACTACAAAGAGACAGACACTTTGTTGTCTCAGTCTGATCACACTAAAGTAGTTGTCTGTGGTCTGAATAAACCCTGACTGGAGACTATTTGGGGTTTTAATTGACTACAGTGTGTGAAACATATAGGAAGTGTTGGTGAGTTTGTACATTGTGACATTTAAATGATGATGCAAATGTTAATGATGTGAGAAGATCTTGGGGCAACAGGGGAAGGAGTTTGGTTTCATTTGATCAGTCGTTCCTTCCAGGTTTTATGGCTGGATGACAAGAGCTCAGGGCTTCTTCATGGCAGGCCACATGTAAATGTTAATATTCTCAAGCTTGGGCTAATTTATATACAGATGCAAAGGGAAGAAAGTTAAGCTATCAGTACATATGCTTGGTGACATGCAATCACTCCCTCTATCTACATTAGTTTATATTTTATGACATTTTTTCAACATACTATACTCTGACTTTTTCC
The DNA here is from genome assembly GCA_916700815.1 of Helicolenus hilgendorfi. Classification (NCBI taxonomy): domain Eukaryota; kingdom Metazoa; phylum Chordata; class Actinopteri; order Perciformes; family Sebastidae; genus Helicolenus; species Helicolenus hilgendorfi. The sequence continues at coordinate 4,206 of CAKALG010012137.1, forward strand.
AACATACTGTACTACAAATTTTTTTCGACATACTATACTGACTTTTTAGGACATTTTTTTGATATACTATACTATGACCTTTTTTCGACATACTATACTGACTTTTTATGATATACTATACCATGACTTTTTGCGAAGATCGATAGCACTCTCATGTCTGTCTGTTAAATATGAAGCTACAGCCAGAAGATGGGTTAGCTTAGCTTAGCATAAAGACTGGAAACCAGAGGAAACAGCTAGCCTCATTATATATTGTTTGTTTAATCTGTACAAAAGCAGAAGTGAAACAAAATGTCAATTTATGGTTTAACTAATCGTTAAAAATGTTTACAGACAGACTGAAGAGTGGTATCAATTTCCTTATCTAACTCTTGGCAATGAATTGAATAAGGGTACTTCTCAAATTGTCAACAAATATTCCTTTAGCAAACAAGCAACACTGATACTCTGGACTTTGAGGTTTCTCAGGTCTCAGGAAGCCGAAGTGATTCATCGGTCTTAAAACAGTCTATGTTACAGCCATTTTCAGAAGGCAGTTGAACGTTCTTACTGGGGATGTAGGCTGTATCTATAAAACTATGGCTGACATCATTAACATGGTCTACTTCAGCAGTAAACCTCTGCCAGGGAGCTATACTGTGCTAGTAAATAAAGAGAAATGTGATAACCGTTTCATACTCAAACACTGAATCCACACTTGTGTTCTTGGGCGTTTCTCCCTACACTACACGGTCTTGTGAGCATGTACAGTAATATCCACAGGGAGCTCCTATGATGTGATCTGTAAAAAGAAGCACTGCGGGCCTCAAAGCACCACTCCCCTCCATCACCCCCTCCTCGAGATAGACTCATTGACATTAATGTGATATTTGAGAGAGAGTCTCGCTACGTTAATTAGTACAGTCATTTCTGTAATTTGAAAGCCTGATGTTTCACACCCATTCCCCCCGCTTGCCCACATACATCCGCACCAAGCCAAACACTATGACATCTTAACAATTGGCTTGATATTTTACACAAGACAGAGAAATAGTGTTTTGATTTACGGGCTCACAACACCAGTCACAGTCCAATAGTCTTAAAAAGGCTGTTGGACGCCTTTCAGATGAAATCCTGCCAGGGAAACGTAAAAAATAAAGCGTATTTAAGCCCGTGATGCATTTGTAGTTGTACTGGAAATGGCAGTAGATGTAAACATTATAAAACGATTACATTTTGGCATATACAATTTCACATTTTGTTGATTTATTGATTATGATCACTTGCTGTATGAGGTGGAACACTTCCACAAATCCTTTACTGTAGTATAAGGAGAAATAACTTGATTGATTAATAAATTCATAGTACTCAAAAACTATATTTCTGCCCCTGTGTGATTCCATATTAAGCTTATTAAACCAGATAAGGCTACTATAAATGGGTCAGTGACTCAGTAATGGTTGGTTTAATTAGTTCATAGGTTTAGCTAAATTTGTAAAAGTATCATTTAAGGGTGCAAGTTGATTTGTTTTCTTTAAAGTACATGTGCAGGTGTGGGACAAACGGAGATGAATTAAGAAAAATAATGTACTTCCTGGGTTGGCACAAGAATACAGTATGTACTTAGCCATGCTAACTCTTGCCAATAGTGACCCAGAAACACAATACTATTATGACTTCCTAAGAAACGAGAGCTCAAGTCCACTGCTGGTTCTGTGAGCCGTGATGCAGCCGAGCTGACAGATGCTGCCGGCTCATGGATGTTCAGCCACCGTTAATGAAAAGTGGATCTTCCATCCCTCCTGGTCATAAAGCGCCTGCGAAGCTCACTGTTTTCCTGCTGAATGTCAAAAAGGAGTTCGCAATAAGCTACATTGTACAGAAGCAATGAGGTGGAAGAGGGTAAAATCTATTTTTCCAAATAATAAATCAATTCTATCTTTGCACTTTTTACATAGTAAAACATACTTCAATTAGTAATAACTCACCTGCCAGCGGACTGATGAAGACTTTATCACCAGAGCCAAATGGCAACTGCAGCAAAAATACATGTAGATCATCCGTCCCAGAGCTGAAATATACCCTGACTCTGTGACATGAGAGATATAAAAATGCAATCTGGGGAACGGCTAAGTCAATTATGTGGTGCGTTATAGGGAGACGTGACAGAAATACGACATCCTGTCACACCTTTCGACCCTGACCTCTTTAGTTTTGAAATAACTTGCTGACCTCATTCTGACCTCTGGAGCTGAGGTCAATGCGGCTGAGCTCTGTGAGGCTCCGAGATAAATGAGCAGGCGCAACAGTCCTGTAAAGAGTGTTTGATGAAATCCATCACTTTTATGTGCAAGCCTATGGACACACATGAACATCCAGACAAAAATGCACAAACACCTGTGTGGCCTTCATTTTCAACTTCAGCCCTCTCTGTATTATTATGCTGCTATTATTCAATATATTAATTTATGATGACAACATGTGAATATTTTATTTGCTTTGCTTGATGCCCAACGCATGGCACTGACCTCTCCTGCATAATGCTGCATAATCATAACCTCTTAACCTCATAACAACTTCCAAAGTATGAACAAACAAATTAAATCTTTTTTTATATAGTTTCAATGTTCTCTATTAAATGAGTAAATCCACAATTTATTCAGTTAATCTATAATTAGTAAACCTGCAACTCTCTGATAAGAGTGAATGTCACAAGACATAGTAATTCATGTAACTTTTGGCACATTTTGAGTGACAGACAGAAGGTAGTTTGGGATAAATCCCATCTATACTTCACAAAATACAGACACAAATTCTACAAACACTCGACCTCCAGCTTGTATCCACTGTGATCAGCACTCCTGTAACAGGACCAGCCTGATTACCTTATCAGCCACACTCAGAGCTTGAATCAGGCTAACACCTACAAACAGTGGCAGACGAGTAACCCTGCTGCACAATATTGAAGGATTAATCACCCTCCAACACCTCGCCGCCTGTTCCAAAGAATGATTTTTAGGACTAATCCCTCCTAGCATCCATACTGGCTCCTCCACAATTATCACCTCGGGTGATTTTCAGCCCAGCCAAGTTACAAATCAAGCAGCTCCTTCGCTATTGGTCCGGTGTTAGTCTGTCATCCTATGCAGCTGATTTATAAGTCAGCTCAGTGTGCAGATGGGGTGAGTGGCTGTTATCCACAAAAACTGGAAATTGGTTTTAAACTGACAGCGATGATAAATATGTACTTTCAGCTCAACGTAGAGATTTTTCTTAAAAATAGAATATCTGATTGAAGAAATGTAGACAAGGCCTATATAGTGCATGGTGTGGACAGGTCAGGAGGTGGACAAAATAACAAGAACATCTGTAAGATCTGATGCAATTCAAGACAAGAGCTTTTTGCAAAAACCTTAAAGGAGCAGATTTGACGACATCTAGCAGGGTGAGGTTGCAAACTGCAACCAACTGAAGCCTCTGCCGTGTGCCAAGTGTGTAGGATTGCTACGGTGGCCGACACAAAAACAAGAATGGTCATGGGCATTTGTGTTTTATTAAGTTTTATAAATGCTGTTTTTTTGCTGCTAATCTAACGCACACACATTACAATGGTCAAAAACACAATTTAAAGGCGATTTTCGAAACATCAACAGTGAATTGGGAGGAAATTTGCAGATGGAAGGTTGCACAGGCTTGCAACAATAATAACTGAAGTGTATCTTTTAGAATACATTTCCATGTAAGTCAATATAAATCACGTTGAAAAATGTTTGTGCAGAAATAGTATAATCTTTGCAGATTTTTTTTTTTAATATTACTTACCGTAAAACATGCCTCTCATAGGAATGCTTTAATAAATGTTTCATAATAAGGTGATGGTGCATATTCTAGCAGAAATCCTGCAATCAGCAGACAAAAAGTGATTCAGGGTTATTCTGTGGCGTTGGTAGACACGGCCTGGGAAGTGACATCAGAGGTGACAAGAGTGTGAGTCAGGAGTTTGTTTGTGATGTACCAACTGGCCTGCAGGGCTTTTGCTTTAAACAGGCTGGGGGTGAATGTAGCACTGTACAGCGATGCCTTGCTGGAAAGGTCAAAGGGGGCCACAGGCCATAGACACAGTGGGAACACAACCCGCTGACATTTACACTCTTTCTAACCCTCTCTCTTTATACCTCATTTCCAACAAGCACATGCCCTTCTGGTGAGTCAGCACTCTACCTCTTATCCTATTTCCACACTAACAAGTCACCAGTACCTAGCCTTATGATGACATTACACCGCAAAACATCTCAGTCTCAGCAAAAAACACTTGAAATGTTACTTAAAGGTACAGTGTGTAGGATTTGGCGACATCTACTGGCGTGGTTGCAGATTGCAACCAAATGCTCCACTCACTCCTCCCTTTCCAAGACTGCTGTAACGTGATCTGCCAAGTGCAAAACTGTAGTAACGCCATTTGCCTCGCTCGGAGGCTATCCTTACCATAATAACAAAACTTTAGGAGCAACAGAAATCAGACGGCGGCTGGAGGTACCACGGTTTTGCACTCTGCAGCTCACGTTATTGTAGTTTTACAAGTGTGTAGAGAACTACGGTGGCCTTCAGGTAACATAAAAACACAATATTATATTGCATTTCTGCTAATAGATCCCCCGAAATGTTACACACTGTTCCTTTAAAACATTATTTACATTCTCATTATTTGTGCAATTTTAAATACGGTATATCCTGACCACACCACTTTCTGTTCATGAACTCCAGTGGCTTTGCTCAGTCACACACAGTATTTACACCATTAAAGGCTTTGTGGTACATATTTTCATTACTATGAATTATGGTATGCATCCTGCAAAAACATCCTATTCTGCATTGTATTCCATGAAAAAGAAGAAAAAAATGGGGGGTTAACGTTTGGTATCACCACTCACAACAAGTCATACATATAAGGATGATTTCATATAAATGAATACAAATGTTCCTTGATTCATTGCTCATTTAATGCATATAATGTGTTGTGTGTTTGTATATGCGTGATAATTTTGTTGGCTAAGTGAGTAACTGCATCTCTTATGTCCACTCATTGTCCCCATCACCCTTCCCCACCCCCCGGTGTCACTTCCTTGACCCCTCCGCTACACTGGGTCAGCTCCTATTGATTCACAGTCTTCTTGATTCCGGTCTGGTGCTAAGATATCCGGCGCTATCATAAATAATAACCATGCACCCGCTCACTGCCAGTGAATGCTAATGAGCAGTCAGATGTTGTGATTTAAGAAAAAGGAATAAATCAATACATTTTCTTCAAAAAATGAGGCGAGCACTTTAAACGGAGGGGACAGAAAGCAGTAGGTGAGCCTTTTCATGCGCTTTAAATTATGATTTAATAAAAATAAAGAGGCACATGGACAAGGACTCAGCTGTCTCCATAAAAGAGTTATGGCATTAACCACCGGGACAAGTTGAAAATCTATCAGGGATCGTTCTAAACTGTACCAGTCAAGGTCCACAGATACAAATGCAAAAGACAGATGGACTACTCATTGAGTGTACAACTACTGTAGAGACTTAAGACTATCATCTGTTAATAACATAGAAAGAAACAAAGATAATACAAAGAGGGATATAAAATAAAATGTATATGTACATACTGTAAAATACCATATACCATGTTGTGACACAGTCACAATGCAACAATATAAAAAGAGGAATTAGCTTAAATTGAGTTACATTTTTCTGAATGACTAAAGAGAAAGAAATAATATGAGTGAACTTTTTAAAACCATAATGATTTAACCATTTGAGGCTTGTTGAAACAGGCCAAACAGGCAGTGTGACATGACATCTCAGGAAGATTTGAGCATGTAAGGAAAGTTAAAAAGGGATCCTGTTTCTTCTAAAAATAGCCTCTATATAGATCTTGTAACCGTCAACCTGCAGGTCTTTTTTCCTCTGCTGCCACTGAGTACTAACAGACCTGCGAGGCAAAGGGTGTGACATAAAGCCTGCCAAGATCAGACTGGGATTGGACGGAGACTTCTGAATGACAGCTGATAAAATCAATACTCTGATTTACAGTATATATATTGACCCTAAAAGTGGATTCCGAGGCTTGAAAACAATTTGGATTTTTGTCTGTAAGCATTTGGAGCGGGACAGTTTAATGCGAGTCCAAGTGAAGGATGAGGTGTAACTTTTAGGCTTCATCTTTACAGGTTTTAAAGGTAAGGACCACACAATATATAGTCCTGCTGTTTTGAAATGAAATGAAAAATAAATGATGTGAGAACCTTCATGTCTTGCATTTTTCAACTGGGCTAAAACGGGTGTCAACTTTTTCTGCTACATGGTGCTGTGGTATCATGAAATGTGTTGATTAACTTCGAAAAAAAGATAAATTCTGTAATTGTTATTCAGTTATTTCTACTTATTTTAATTTGTTTTAGTGAAAAAGGGCTCAAGAAACTTTTGTTAAGAAGGATATTGCAGTCTAAACCCTCCTGCTGTCCCACACCGTCAGTAGAAAACCTTCCAGCACCTTCTACAGTAAGTGTGCAGTTCCACCCTGACGGAGCCAAGTTTTTTTGTTTTAATCAAGTTGCAGTGATTTGAGTTTTGCACAACATTAGTAGTATTAGTCTCTGCAACAAAAGCCTTATAAAATGACTGGACAGCACATGATTGTTAAAGGCTGGGTCTGTTAGGGGGACCAGATCCCAACAAACCAAATGTGGGACTAAAAGTATGTTTGTGTGGGACAATGTGGGACACGTTACTAATGCTGAGCGGTAGTCCTCAATTTCGATAAAATGTCTAACTTAAAAAAAAAAAAAATCAACATTTCTATTCTGCGCCTTAGCGTGTAACATCTCTATGCTTTGCCCTCTTGTTGAAAAACAACTGATTTTGCAAAGAAACTGAGAATCACCTTCCACCGGCTTCACCCACTTATAAGTAGCAGTCTTTGTTGTAGCTGCATTTCCTTTTCTTTGTGCTAGTTACCATCATATTCTGCCTAAATCTGCATAGCCATAGCCTAGTTAACCTGCACTTGACCCGCGTGATGACAGCCTACCCTGCTTTTTTCACAATCATTGAATAAAAGACAGATTTTTTGAAAAGTGTCTGTCCTGCAGTGGTTTGATTTTTGAAGTGGGACATAGTATTAATATGTGGGACACTGGACAAGTGATAAAATTGCTGTCCAGTCCCTCATATATGGTATGTGTTTATCTACAAAAGCATTCTGGGTTTAGTTCCTTCTTACTTGTCTTCTCTTTTAAAAAGGAAAACTGGAAGTCATAATCTTTGTGGACATTTTGCAATTTGTTGTTCCCAAAGTACGGACTGAATTGGGAAAGAAAGCTTTTAGGTTTTCGGCACCTACTGTTTGGAATAATTTACAATCTGATCTTCAACTTCAGAACTTAGTTGCCTTGAATGAGTTTAAAGCTCTGGTGAAATCGTTGCAGTACAGGTTGTCTGTGTGTGTCAAGTGTTTTGTATGAGCAAGTTTTAATGTTGACAATTTATGTCCTGTCTGTTACTTTCACTATAACGGTCTTGCTGCTATCTTGGCCAGGTCTCCCTTGTAAAAGAGATATTTGATCTCAATGGGACTAACCTGGTTAAATAAAGGACAATAATAAATAATAAAGTGATGTTTAAGAATGCATTTTAGTTAAGTTAAAAAACGGTCTGTGAGCGTAATTTAACAGGTTTTCTTTTGTATTAACAGTAAAGCACTGTTTTTTTAAATTTTTTTAAATTTTTTTAGCAATAACAGGTTAATACTGTTGCTGTAAATTAACAGCAATTGTTTACAGTGTGCACATGTATGTCAGGTGAGGCCCAGTCTCAAGGCGGTTTTGTTTTGTGATGATTAATTGCATGTTAATGTGTATCAATGGCAATAAAGTAAAAAAAAAAAAAAAAAAAAAAAAAAAAAAAAGAAACCCCCTCAGATCATACATACATGAGGTAAATGGTAAATGCGCAAGCTGTATGTGAATGGGATGACGCAGAGCGCTGCAAAAAGGCAACTGATTGAGAGCAACAGCAAAGATGGTGATGTGCAGCATGCAGCAGCAGCAGCTTTAATTCTCCATCACGTCGACAACACAACTCGCACACATCTACGGATGGTGGCTCGTTTCCATCCCAGCGGTGATATACTTAAGTGAAGTAAAACAACAACAAATGTCCACGGTGTGAATTGGCGCTGTGTTGGAGCGCTCTCTCTCTCTCGTTGTGGATCCTGTTGATTCTTCTGCGCGTTGAAAGAGGAGCAGAGCAGAGAGGAGCTCGTCAGCCTCAGACAAGACAAACCTGCTCGCTTCCAGACACACTGGATGACATTTCTCCCCTTTGTTTGCACTATAGGACGGTTCAATGTTTTGACCTCTATTTTTTTTCAACGTTGATTGAAGAACCTCTGTGTGGGGAGAGAAAAAACCCCCAAAAAACCTGCGCGTCTTTTCTCAGCGTTTCGCTCCTCTCCTTCTCCTTTGTCACAGCAGACAGAGCAGGTCGTGATTTTTTTTTGTACATGCAACATAACGGGATTCATGGTGGGAGCGTTTCCTTTCATCAATGTGCATTGATGTAGCAGAAAACGTGGAGGAGATAAGGTAAGACAACAGCTGTGCAGAGATGTACACTATATATGAGGATGCTTATTCTTGGTGTTTTATTGGAACCATATGGAGGCTCTTCTATCATCACTAGTTGGATGTTTACACTGACATCCAGAATGATTCTCTGGGTATAGCTCCCACGGTCCATTGTCTCGTTATATGCTGCTGTTATTGACATTTCTGATGAATATTCCCCTCTCTCTCTCTCTCTCTCTCTCTCTCTCTCTCTCTCTCTCCCACAGAACCCTTATCTCAGCACCTGGAACCTGGGGTTAAGGATTTCATTGAGGACAGTCCACAATTAAGAATAGGGGATTTCCATTCTTGTCTAAATCGGGAATTACACATCCAAACTGGGATCTATGAGCGGAAAAGTGGCGAAGCCTAAAGAAGACAAGGATGCTTCCAAGGGTAAGAACCACACACTGCTTTACAGCCCCTAAAATCACAGGTTTTAACGCGACCATGCAGCCATTCATTCATCCCCTATACATGGCGCTCCAAATCACCCGTTTGAGAGGTTAGACTGGAGACAATAGCAGCCACTGGATGGATGGATGCTGAGCCGATCTCCAGCAGCAGCACGGTGCATATGGATGTTGCTGTTTGAGATCTAAAGCTGTATAGGCCTGCACATGCTGCACACGATGTGTTGCTTTGAGATCACATGCGTTATATACTTGCATTGACTTGGTCACCGTCAAAAACCCAGACAATTAGGGAAAAAAGAGCCAATATGTTGCTGCCATTAAGCTGCAGTTTGATAATAACACCGATGTTTACATTACAAAGTAAACATCCTAACGTTGAGATGGTGACAGTGATGTCCCATTGTGTCACTGTGGCACCCTGTTGAAATGTCCCCTTTGTGTTTCTCGCTCCGCATGCAGATGCGCATATTATCTCACCACATCTGGACGAGCATGAAGCGCGCGGAGCCTGCTCCCGTCTCGTATAGCTTGCAGCTTTATGATTTATGGCACGAAAAATTACCTCTCAGAGAAAGAGAGAGAGAGAGTGAGAGAGAGAATAAAAGAAGTAAAGTGCCTAGGCATTGCCATGGACACGGAGCAGGAGACAGGGTTGCCATAGAGAAACCTCTCCATCTATACAGCGAGGATGTGCGTGCACGACACTTTACGCACCGGCACACAAGTTACTGCACCTTTGTGTTGGCGCTCGTTTTTTATATTAAACAATTACAAAAACAACAAATGAACCACATGGTGGTTAACAATAACGCAGTTTTATTGCGTCAGTTCATTTATTTACAGATGCAACAATCTAGATTGTAGTTCCTTTGTCTTTTTTTTAGCCCTTATATTGGAATTCATGACTTTCTATAAGCTAAAGATATTTCTATGGTCAGTGAATAAACAGGTTTTCCTGAGTGTAATATAATCACAACCTGCACTATACACTGTGGCAGCTTGCCCGCTCCAGCCTTCCTGTTTATTTACAGTGTACTGGAGCAATTGAATTGGATCCCCTTGTCATCAGGTTCCTGCTCTGTTTAAGGTGCTCACAACAAATCAATAAACCTAATTGGCTTATTTTGGCAGCACTGCTACAAGTGATGACGTGGGCCTGTTGATGTTACTATAAATGGTACATAGAGTACAGTGATGGAGGCACTGTATTCCTACACTAAACTGTGTGCAGGAACTTTTACATTTATTTCATTCATAGGTCATGTGAGTTATTATCCTCCAGAATTATAGCAGCTCAGAGGCCAATTATTAACCTTCTGAAACCCACTTAGATCAATTTTTGTCTTTTTTTTAGGGGGGGTCCAGGGCGTCTTTATGGGGAGAGAGCAGGTCAGCAGTAGATGTCAGATAGAAGTGTTGTGCATCACCTGAAAGCTGGAACCTGAAGATTAATTTGAGATGCAGCTCAGCAATGTGTCAAATTGTTCCAGTCGTAAAACAGAAATACATATGGATTCAATTAATTAATTAATAAATTGTAAAAGTGTAAAAGGGTTTAGATGATTATGATAGATGTATATGATGGTCATACCCATGCTCTACTGTGTCTCATAAGTTGTTGCAGCAATTTTTAAGTGGATACCATTTGTTACACAGATTAGGTGCTAAATTTAACAATTTTTACCACTCGAGAATTGATAAAAACCATCAATAATAGCTCCAAAATTCCACATTAAGACACCAAGACCTCAAAGAACACCACCGAAAAAGCCATGCTGTGATTATGGTATCAAAAACTTTTGACATTTCAAGATTTCTGCCAGAATTGCATTTTTTTGGCGAGCACTTGTGTTCTGGAAACTACTCAGAAACCCCCTTATTGTCAATCTACCTATAGGAAAGCCACACCTAATCTGAATGCTCTAGGTCTCTAGTTTGTGGCTGTTAAGTTTCATGAGGCTGTGATTAGAGGTCACCACAGGTCATTTTATACAGAGAGGTACATTTTTAAAAATGGTCTCACTGCTACAGCCTGCTACTGCTATTGACGGAAATGCAAGACCTAAAAAATTATATGTTTTCAGCTATAAGATAAGATAAGATATACTTTATTGTCCCACAGGGAAATTTGTCTTGGGCTCCAGGCCACTGCATCCCACAACATACCAATGTCACAATGTACAGACACGCATATATACAAACCCTCATGTACACACTATGTATATAATACATTACATAATGGGCCTTAGTTTGATGTATAACCCTTCCATCAAACTTCCCAATTTTAAAGATGACAGCAATTATTTCGTCTCAACTATCCTGATCATAAAAGACGTTTTTTTTTATTTATCTGGCCTGGGACTGCAGAGCTAACAGCTAAATCTGGTACAGGGCATCCCTTCTCTGTGCATCTGATTCATGCTTTCTGTACGTGGTGCCCGACAAATGCATGCAAAACTAACTTATAAATCTAAAACAAAACAAACAAAACACCAGTTACAGAATAGAGACAGTACGGCATGTTTTTGCTCACAAAATATGCTCAAAAGAATTGATTTCAAGATTAACCTCCACCGCAACTTTCCCTCTCATCTCCCGCTGGAAATCAATGGCATGTGTGAATGGCTGACTCATTTAAGCTCTAGGGCAGCACCATCTTCAAAACTCTCAGATGAGATAAAAAAAAAGAAAGAAAACATCTTTCACCTTAACCAAGAATGCTCAACAAAGCGTGGTCTAGTTTGATAGATGAGCAGCGGAGAGCCAAAAGCTGGTGTGGCTCTGCTGCGTTCCAAAAAAAACAAAACTGCAGTTCATTATCTGCATCACCGAGAGGGTCACTTGGTGCCAGCTGTCCTCCATCAGAGACTTGAATGGCACAGGAGCAGGGAATTGCACAGGGGGGAAATCAGTACTGACCCTGCCAACGTTGGCAACCACCTGCCCCACAAATTATTTTAGGGAAACAGTCCATTAAAGCCGGAACCACCTGCCATCTCCACAGCGTTTTTTCTGCAAGCTGTTGGCCGACAGAAGCTTCGGACTGCCCTGCTTATTCAGAAGTAAAGTGAAACCCCACATTTCCTCTCATCTCCTCTCCTCCATCATTATAGAGTCTCAGCTATCTATGCTAATTTACCAGGCTACTAAAGTGACATATGAATGTATGTAATCATTATTACGTTAGTGTTGTGTCTACTTTCATATGAGGCTTTCAGTTACCTCATATCAAGCTCTCTGAACACCCAACTAAAGCTGATTTAGCCTTTTTGCGTGTCATTTGTACGCCACGCAACAAGTAAGCATTGATGCATTAATGCATTTATGCATTGTGCATCGATTATGCAGACATTTCCACTCTAATTGTTTGGCCTCATGGCATTAATGTAATCTAATCTAATAGTAACAACAAGTGAGATAATGTGCAGCGAGCCGGTCATTGTTGTCAGATAACCCCAGACAGGGTCACAACAATGACCCGCTAGCTGCACATTATCCCACTTATTACATGGCTACTTACTTAAGAAATCAATATCTTGACACAAAAATGGTCTGCCCGAGTCTGAGTTCAGATCTGCGTCCATAGCAACGGTCTGTTATACATAGCAACGGTCTGCTATAAAGAAATTACAGACCGCAGAACATAGAATCAAGTATTCAACAAAGCCGTGTAATAAAACTATGGTAACGTCCGCAGTCAATAGCAGGATAGTATAGCATCAGTGTCACGTTTTGCTTTGCTGAGGTGTGAATATTACACGTGTATGAAGGTGCAGTATCATCATGGGACAACAAAACCACTCACTTAGGTTTAGGCAACAAGACCACTTAGTTAGGTTTAGGAAAAACGTCATGGTTGGGCTTAAGATAAGTACGTAAACTATGTAAAGTAACATAAGTACGGAAAACATGTAACAAATGTAACGTACAAAACAAAACACCTGTCTCCAACACTGGTCTCCTGGTTAAAAGTCTGTGTTGAGTGTTTGTTGGATCCGTCAACCTCACCCCCTGCCCGCCATAAGCGGCCTTTTTCTTTTTTTTTTCTGTCACTAGCTCTAATCATAGCATATTTATGCGGCTCCATTTACATTGCAGTCAGTACAGACTACATGGCAACTATTGTGTTATTCATATGCCTCTTTGTGCAAACGGGCTCATGGTGGTCCCAGTTGTGATCATATATATAAAGAAAGTGCCATTTAAATCTGTGCAGCTCAAGACAAAATCACTTTTTGTCACTTCAGTTCAGTTTTGTGACAGTGATCAGTTCTCTCCTCTGTGACTCTGTCAGAAAAGCTATCCTGTAGCAGCACATGTGAAAACAGAAAGTATGCAGAGACAGACAGAGAGAGAGAGAGAGCGACAGGGTGGGGTAGAAGGGGAGGTGGTGTGTAGCGGAGCTCCAATATCAACACCAGTGAATCACGTTGTGTTCGTTGCCCCCTGTCCTTGTGAAGCTAAGCTGTGCAGACAAACTGATGTGTCGAAGCCTGACGTGCAGACACTCTCAGCTTTACAACTTTCCAGAGCCTGAAAACTCTGCTAGACGAACATCAACAGAGCTGCATTGATGCATTGATGTTTGATTATGCAGACATTTCCACTCTAACTGTTTGGCCTCATGGCATTAATACATCTAATAGTCACCATCATGTTCAGTTTAAGAAAGCCGACATGTATAGTTTTATGATCACTTTTCTTGCAGATAGTTCTTAAATGCCACATTCCTGTGAACAAATAACTTTGACTGCGCTGCTCACTGTCACTCTCCTCACACTTCATCACAGAGCAGGGCATTGATAGACTCCACTCTTGGGCGTGAGTGTCAGACAGTGGATTCATGTCCGCTTCAAATTGCCGGCCCGAGCCGAGCAGAAGGCATAAGTCTTGCATATTTGCAGGCCGATTAATTCAGCGCGAGGCCGGCCACAGAGCTGAATCAATAGATGCCCAGAGAGGAGCTCAGAGCTGCTTCATTAATCACAATGCAGGCAGCTCAATCCTCCACAACACCGACACCTGCTCTAATCTCATAAAACTAAACCACACGCTGTCTACAGTGGCGTTAAAGTCTTTTGATCCCAGAGAAGCTCCTTTGAATAGCATGTGGTGATGGGAGATTTTGGCCATTGTTTAATTATGACATCATTTCATATGTAGTCAATATCGGCACTGTCTGCTTTAGTTGTCATCTCACTGAATGGTTGAAAGATATCTGCAGAGGTGGAAAGACTACATGCACGACTACTCTGCTGGAATTCTAGTTAAGCAGAAGTAAAGTAAAGTGGTGGCCAGCAGTCAATGTACACATCCCACAGTGCATACTTTGACAGGTTGCAGCGATACACACTTGTGCAGTCACATTGGTGTGTGTGAGCTTATCTGGTAGTGGAGAAGATTTTCATGCGGGGGGTCCTCAAATTCTAATCCCAGGGTTTGGAAAATTATTCTAAATAAATCTTGAACCCAGCAAGCTCATGGGATTTCCCGCTATTTGACAGGGTCAGCTTAAAAATGTTTTTTCTCTAATATACTATTACAAAATTCAGTTCAAGCTTTTTTCATTTATATCCTTCTTAGTGACTGTGCAATCCCAATAGTGGACTTTTTTGGACTACCACGTGTCACAACGACTATTTTATCATGATATCCCAATTCAAAAGCTATGGGAACATAAATTAAAGAGCAACTATTCATAGTTTTCATGTGACGTCACAGCCTTATGGGATGCAAAACAAAGCTGCCCTCCACTGTCTGCTAATGACAGTTCAACTTTTACAACACTGTTAGCCAAAACGTTAGTTGTTCAATTTGATGCACAAACCAATGAGAAGACAAGTCTGGGTTGTGTTTCTACAGTCCCATCTGGGAATGAAAACACAGAGGGGAGGATTGTGGAAGCCTCCGACACGGGCAGACTAGAGCCGACGATGCAGATGGCCGACCGTTGGCTTGGTGTGTCAGGGCCTTAAAAAGTGGCATGTTCTTTTTCTCTTTAGGTGTAGATCTGACTCAGTAGAAAGCTTTATATAAAAATCTTAAGTAAAAGCATGCATTTCAGAAAAATATCTAAAAAACTTCAGATGGGCTAAATATAAAGTTAATGTATTCAATTAAAAGTCATTATTTCTATATTGCCAGCAATATTTTCAACACAACAAAAGCAGTTTGTCAACACGGATTTGTGAGGACATGTTCCTGTGGAAGTATTCGTGGTGTCAGGGTGGTGGAGTTGTTGCCTGTCAGATGCTTTCCTGGTACTGACGCAGATCCGGCCACATTGCCCAGAGGAAACTGGTTCGCCTCGCATCAGAGATCTGCCACTCTCCATCGCTGACTCGCACGCTGATCGCTGTTTGGGAATGTTGAGAGTCACTCTCTTCTATTTCTCTGTCAGTTTAGGTTTCTGAGTGACACAGGGTGCCCTGTGACTGGTGCATTGGTTTCTGGTTCTCGGTCTGTCGTGTTCTCTGGATTTTGTACAATTTGTTTCTTTGAAAACAAAGTTCTTTTAAGTCAGCCAGCCGTATCATTGGAGTTGGTTGTGCCAAAGTTTGAAGTGGACAGTTAGTGATCAGTTAGTGGTGAAATATATCTGCTAACATGTTCAAGCAACACACATTTTGCATCCTATTAATTTTTCTTGACTTTGAAGTGGATTCACGCTCTGTCTTACGTCATCACTGCCAGAAGTGTTCTGCCCTTAAAATCTCTAAATACCTGACTGTTCTGGTGCATTAGTCACCTCGCTGCTAGTAATCCACAGAGCTGCATGTCTTCTGAGGTGAGTTGTCCCCTCATAACCTCCTGGGACATGATTACCTCTGGTTTTAATTTGCCGTGCCACAGAACCAGTGAAAACACGTCACTGGTGTCACTGGTTCCCTGCATAGCGTTTTCTCTTCCTCAGTGTTGTCATCTTTTCTTGAAGTGGTAATACTCCTCTTGGCAGACATTAAGTTGCTCACGTCATCTGGTTTCCTCTCTAAATATTGTCACTCAGAGGGACTGAAGGGTTTTAATCCTTGTTAACAAAATGGCCATGAATGTTAGAACATCTGGCTCTGCGCTGACTCTCACTGTTTTTTCCGCAAATACACGGAAATACAGACGTATCAGCAGACGTGGTTCTGTGTTAGCGTAATCTCACAAATGTGTTTTCAAGTGTGTATTAGTGACACTGTAGCTGTGAGGGACATTAATGCCATGCTAAAACTAGGGCTACGCAATATGGCCAACATCTGATATGATCTGAAAGGAAGGAAGGAAAAAATGGTATCGGAAAGTCTCTAATTTCATATCTCGTAACAATATACAGTATATCACGATATAGCATGTTTTCTGGTAATACAGTATATAAATAGTCTGTATGAAATAAACACATGGTAAAGCTTATTTTTGTATACTCTTGTGTGAATTAAACAGAGTGAGTATTGTTCTCATTTAATCACATTTTCTGTTTGTTATTGTCAATTTAGACAGTGTAATTGTCAATATGATTTTATTACTATATGATTCCATTGAAAGACGATACATTATCATAGTGAATTATCGCCCAGCCCCAGCCAAAACTCATGATATAAAAAATGCATGCACAAAACATAATTTTGAAATTATTGTATGCAATGTGTTTTCTTTCAACAATAACTTTCATAGGTTTAGTGGTAAGTGTTCAGCAGTGAAGTGGATTTTATTGCAGCCAGACTTGGCACTGTAATATAATAATTCTCTATCTATAGGTCACTGATGTTGAACATTGCTTTCATCTAAATAATGGTGCAGATCCCCGCTGACAAATAGGTGTGTGTGGCATTAACTACTACCTGTGGATTTTGGATTACTGCAATTTCACTTTCAGAAATGCACTCTATGCTACAGTACATAATCCCATCTAAAGATAATCCCCCGTAATTGTGGTTATGTGTGTCAAACTGCCTCAATAACATTAAATGATGTCTCTCCACAGGGCCAGAACACTGAAATATTTCAGAGTGGGATGAAGTCGGTTTTCAGTGCATATTCAAAACTATGTCACATACTGTAAGGCTTTACACTGACATCAGCGATATAGGACCTGCTAACCCTTTCCTATAAATGCTAATAGCCTAAAGCCAAGTTGAGGTTAGCAGTCTTCATCTGGTGCAGGGACGAGGACGCAGAGGACATGACAGCTTTTCCATTGGATTATCTGCTACATTGGACAAAGATGACATCAGCAGGAAATGGTATCATTATCTGGTCTGCTTCCACCGCTGCTCTGAAGACATGACGTCATTGAGTTTCCTTTCTTACACTCATCGTATAGAGGAGGTGACAAATGGCAAACTGAATCAATTCGTCCCCAAACAATACCATTTCCAGGCGTGTGACCAGGCGTCCAACTCTGAGTGCTAATGGGCTCACCGCAGATCAAATGCTTTTAGCCCATCTGAGATGAAGGAAAGAGCTCATCTGTTCAACTGAGCATGAAGCAGCACTGACTCATTTGTCTGTAAGCCTTCACACCACCCTGAGCTCACTTTCAGACTTGGTTCAGTATATGCGCCACATGCATTTCTACTGGAGCTGAATACCATAGATGTCTTCTTCACTTATCTCCAAACAGAACAAGACACTACTGAAGGTCTGAACAGCTTCAAGTGGTTATTTATGTAACTGTTCTATAAATCAGGTTTGCTTCAGACTAGAATAGAATAATATGTTTTGCAAAACATATTTCAAAAACATAGAAGTGAAATCCTAACTTATACTTAAGGCAAAGTCTTCATGCACAGTAACAGTATAAATACTACTACAACAGACCATGTATGGCACTGCAGAGTGCTATTGAAGGTTTTGAGGGCACAAAGAGGTCACAGAAGAAATTACAGTAAACCCAGGTCACATAGAAGCCACAAGTTGCCGTCGTCGTCCAAAACCCGTTCGCATGGAAAAGGCGCATGAATGTCACGATAATGCACAAAGCATTTAGCGTGCAATACGAACACCTTTCTTCCTAAACCCAAGTTAGTGGTTTTGTTGCCTCAACCAACAGTGCATGTTATCGTAGTTTTGTTGCATGGTGTGCAAATGACACGCGGCTAGGCTAAGGCTAAAATGCGTCTTCATGACACTATGAATGTCCGTGTAATGTCGTGCTATTTATACGCCTTCCCATGATACCGGGTTGAGTGTTGAGTTCTGGTCAGAGCGCCACCAGTGGAATACTTGTGAGCAAAGTCAAGGTCTCAAAATCATGTAGTGTGCAAAGGTTTTATGGCCTGCTGCTGGATTCATATATTCTAAATCAAGCTCAGGATTAATAGTAGCTCTGGACATGAACTAATTAAAGTTGGTGAAAATTATAAAGGGGATTAAGGCGAGGTAAGAAAGGGAGGCGATAAGGCTGGACCAGTGGTAATAAACAGGAGCTACAGGCTGGAACAGAGCAGGCCTGGGAGACAGAGTATAACTGGCCAGTAGTCATGCTGATGGGAAGGGCAAATGATTGCCTCTGGTATGAGCAGAATGCAGATTAGTGATTGGCAGGTTGAGCGAGGCTGTAGTCTCTGTAGTGATGATTCTCAAGGAAGACACCAGAACAGCAAACCACCATCTCGCCTGCACGCATGCAGAAAATAGTTAACAGGATTACCTACGTCTTGCTCTTCCCCAATCCTGCAGCTCATTTCACAAGCAAGTTACAAACAGAGCCTCACATCAGCGTTCCACCTCACCTCAGGTTTCACTGCCTATGAGAAGAAACATCAGTGTGGAAATCAAAGCTGACCTGAAAAGTATTTAAAAGAGGCTGGTAATGGCTTTCTGAAGGCTGATGCATTGTTTGTTGTAACCTATGGTGCCAAGTGTCAAAAACACCCAACTGTGCTTCTTAAAAACCCTGGAAACTGTTTGCCAACACACAGACTTGTGTGTGAGTGAAGTGTGTGGCAGCAGGAACAAAAAGCCAGCCAGCAGTTGAAGTTAATGATATCTACGCTGAGGACCGGGTTTAAATATATAATTGTTTCGCATTTATCTAAACGACATTGTGCCATGTACTTAAAAACAAAGTGTTACAGGATTACATTTGAACATATCATGATAACGTTATAATTTACCTTCACCCATCGTCATTTTTACAGAATATAGCCTGAATGCATCATAATGTAGCTCAATGGAACCCCTCTCCGTTAACGTTAGCTGTTAGCCAAGCAGGACTGTGCCGGCCACTAATCAGCCGCTCCTCATCCATTGCGGCGCTTTCACAAAGAGCGACAGGTATAAATTAAAAACATAGCGTACGATAAAAGTTCACTCCAATAGGAAACAATGCAATCAAACTAATTTCATTACTGGTGCTCGCTGGGGTCACATTCTGTGACACCGTAATCTCATCGAGACACGCAGTCTCATTCTGACCTGATAAAACTTGGTGGCCACAGAGTAACTTTTTGTGGCCACAGGCCATTGGGCCATAATCAATGTGAAACCCTGGTTTAACGTTGAAGATGAGTAAGCTATATGGGTCGTTGCTCATTAATTAAGGTCTTGACCGACCCCCCCTTCGCCCTCTACCTTCACCAATTTGTGTGCACTCTGGAGGATAATGCTATTGACCATATTGATGTCTGGGTCACTCACTCAAAATAGCAGTGTCATTAGAAGGAAGGTATGGGGATACAGGAAATAAGAGCTTCCAGGTGTCTTGACTGACAAGTAGGAGGGGTCAACACAAACTAAACATAGGCGTGGATCAAATAAGACATAAGACTGCTGAAAGACTATTATTACATAGATGCTAAGAAGGACACAAAAGAAACAACTATAGCTACTTTAAAGTCATATATGCGTAGTGTATAGATTCACATCTTTGGGCCATGTTTAACGTCTGCAATGACCGAGGCACTTAGTATTGGCTTCTCTTGAGCCGGAATATGAAAGATGATATATAGCAGAAAGCCATTAGTACCATTCCTCAGAGGAAGCTCATTCATTCAGCATTGATGAAGACATGGAGGATGGAAGGTTAATACATTCAGAGCGAAATATTCAACAGGGAGAAGAAGATAAAAGAAATTCAGATATAATGGTGGATGGCTAAAACCACAGTATATGAAGTAGTAAATGTCAACCTCTCAGATGAAATGTGGGCATGTGTCTTTATGCGTTTGTGTCTTCATTTTAGTAATATTTTAGTACTCACTGTGTGAAAATGATGACGCGAGTGTTAAATGTGAGGGGTCTTCTGTTTCGTGGATGTGAGAAAGAATGGGGAATAAAGACATTGTTAGGACGACTGCTAAATATAGCAACAATCCTTCACTGGTCCCTGAAGCCAATTTTACACAGTCTGGAGCAGTGAACATCACGGCTGCGCCTGCC
The DNA here is from genome assembly GCA_916700815.1 of Helicolenus hilgendorfi. Classification (NCBI taxonomy): domain Eukaryota; kingdom Metazoa; phylum Chordata; class Actinopteri; order Perciformes; family Sebastidae; genus Helicolenus; species Helicolenus hilgendorfi. The sequence continues at coordinate 24,619 of CAKALG010012137.1, forward strand.
TTCTTCTCATCAGGGAGACATCATTTACATAATGAGACGCTGCCACGGCAACAAAGCCCCTATAAGCACGTGAGTCGTCAGTCATGGGGGGTGGGTACCAAGGTGCCTTCCTAACATGCAGCTCTTGATGCGCTGCAGCCTGCAGCGTTGTAAACGCAGTCACACATGTACACACACAAACATGCGCTCTTAGCCCGAGAGAGAGAGTCCGTATGGAGAGATACACTTGATTAGAAAATAAAGGGTGGGAAGGCAACTGTAAATGGGCGTCCTCTTGGGTGGTGGTGGTGGTGGTGGTGGAGGGGTTGGAGGTGTGTATTGGGTGTTTGTGAGTTATCTGTGGTTTGGTGTTTTGAGCATGTTGGTGTGTTTGACAGCTTTCGTCACTAGTATTTGTCTTTGTCTTTTTTTTTTTTTACATTATTTTATTATTGTAATAATGCTTACGAGGTCTTACAGCTTTAAATATCAACTTTAGGCTGTTCAATGGGTCCAAATACTTTTTATGAGATCAGTTGTTGTAATGCCCTTTTTGGTGGACCCACTTCCCATATAATACTTTTCCCAGATTAGTTTACACCAAGATTTAAGCTACTGATTACACAATGTGTGTGTGTGAAAAAAGCAATAGCGGTAGTGGGCGGCGTTGAAAAAGCAAAAGGAAGAGTTTATTCAAAATGAGAAAAAGCACAGATTTTCTCAAAGAGTTAAACGTCTTGTAGCAGCTCTGCATTCTGATTTATTGATGCTGCTGTCAGCATGAAATTGGTATTTCTGCCAACCAAGACCAAAACCTTTAATATTCACCCTTTATGTTTTAAGTTGAAACAAAGCAATTATATTTTCATATACAGCACTTGAAACCAGATATAGCATCTACGTGGATATATTATTTCAGACCAACCCGGGATCACGCCAAAGTGTGTAATAGACCCGCCTGTCCACCAGAGGATAGCATCAGTGTCACGTTTTGCTTTGCTGAGGTGTGAATATTACACGAGTATGAGGGTGCAGTGTCAGCATGGGGCAACAAAACCACATGGTTAGGTTTAGGAAAGCCGTCATGGTTGGCTTTAAAATAAGAATGTAAACTAGGTACAATACGTATAGAAACAACGTAACATCAGCACTGAAAACACGTCACTAACGTAACTTACAAAACACCAGTCTTGAACACTGGTCTCCTGTTTGAAAGTCCTGGGTTTGTTGGACCCATCCACCTCCACTTCTGCCCACCATGAGCAGTCAGGGCTGAAGATAGCCATGAACTTCTCCGCAGTGTTATGCTAGGAAGGGTTTTATGGTTAACCGTACGTTACACCTCTAAAATCTCAACGTGTGGTGACCTGAGCGTCACGCAAGCGGATTGGTCGATCCAACTCATGTCGGGAGGTGGGTTCAAAATGCAGAATAAAAAAAACTTTTAACATTGTGCAAAGATTTGTACAAATATAAAGGTCACAGCTATGTGAACTTCTACAAAAAAATGCTTTGAGAAGCATGTTCACACCTTAACACACATCTGTGAATTAGCTCGGTTATCTGTTAGTATAAACATTTGTTTTGACACATCTCTGATACAAACTATAGAATTAAAACAAGTACTAACCTCACACAATCACATTTTTAGAGCAGTGTATTCATTAATACTTTAGGAATGGTCGAAAATGGTTTAAAAGATACACTGGTGCTGTAGTTCCACAAAAACCTTAACTTAACCTGGCAGTCGGTGGAGCTTTAGCTAGTCTGCAGCGTGATTTCAGTTTCCCACCTGACAATTTTTTTGTATTGTTTTGTCAGATGTCATCAGAGATTCTGTGTGGTGAATGATCACATCATTTTCAAAGTAATTAGAGGAGACAAGTCGCTGCCTACACTGCAGTACAGAGAGAGAGAGAGATAAAGAGATGGAGAGCAGCAAAGGGACAAAGAGAGGGAGTGAGAGAGAGAGAGAGAGAGAGAGAGATGGCAGCCAGTGATCTAACAGTAATCCATAACAGCAGAACTGGCTACCATAAAGAAGATGAACAGCGCTGTAGGCGAGATGAAAAGGTTACACGCAACAACGACAAAACGCCTCAGCTTTGCTTAAAGGTTACAGTGGAAAATTTAGACAGTGACGATGTTAAATTCCCTGATTTATTGTGGCTCCTTGACTAAAACCTTCTACGGTAACCGTAGCGGTTTCATTTCTGATTCCAGTTTGATTCGATTCCACTCCTCAGCGAGTAGTCTTTTCAAAAGAGCAGATGAGCCTCAGTACACCACGTCTAAATAAAGTACTGCTTAATACTCAATAGTTATAGCCCATCCTTGGATTTCTGACCTTCATGCCGTGTCCCTGTGTTTCATGTTTCAAATGGTCAGTTGTTCTCCCGGCCTTACACAACAACACACACCTTAAGTCTTTTTTCTCTGTTGTGCTATTCATAGCGCAACGACTTTGTATCACAGCAACCATTAGAACAAGACCATGAGTCTGAAATGGCTCTTGTTTTCACATGATGGTCTATATCTATCTATATATGCAGTATATAAATGTCTATATGTGTGTGTGTGTGTGTTCATGTGTTTTCTCTCTGGTCTGCCAGTGTGTTCTCAGGATTTAGCAGGGCTGTCTTTGTATTTGGCCGTGCTCTGTAGATCAGAATGGAAGGCATCTGGTGTTTGTTTATAGCCCAGATTTTATCTTCATCTTTTTTCTTTGTCGTCTGTGTGCTGCGCACGTATGGATCTATACACGGTCTGTGTGTCTTATTGTCGCTGTGTGTGTGTGTGTGTGTGTGTCTGTGAAACAAAAGGAACAATTAGTCCCTTAATCAATTAATCGATTGACAACATTTTTTTTGCCTAGAAAATAATATGGTGTAATCTTACCCGCACTTAAAACGTACCACATTCACTCTGGCGCATGAATAATTTATGAAATGTGAACATCTGTAGACACTCGCTTGCACTCACACTTTTCCACATAATTATGCCTTCATGCTCATGTCGCCAGTGAAAACATGCACATCCTCGTATAAAAAGCCAGACATTTGATATTTCAGGAAGGCTCTTGATATCAAGTGTTGGGTTGAGCAGCCTTCTATAAAAATACCAACCCAGTGAGCGTCATTACTTCTACACAGCCAACTGTTTTATGGGATGATTACGTATTGTGTGAACTAGTGTGTCTGCTAAGAAACTGTATTTGGACTCCGTGGGCATTTTTGGTAGGATGAACAGAATGTGTTGTTAACACTGTGTGGAGGCAGTCATCACACTTGCTCTAAAATCAGTCATCACAGCCATTAAAAAACCCACAAAAAACACTTGCATGGCTCTTTAGCTGTGAGACACAAGAAAGTGAAAAAGAATACAAAATAATATTTTTGTCTGTCTGAACTTCATTCATTGTGTATTTTCTTTGAACCACTGGCGGTTTGAAACCTTTCCATTACACGCTTGTGGTGCACAATTCCATCCTCTACCCATCCCCCGCCAATCCTTTTACAGGGCACTAATGCATCAACAAAGAAGATGCTTTACTTCGGTTGTAGACTGCCAAACTTTCTGATAATTAGGGCGGTCAATTGATTCAAATATTTAATTGCGATTAATCGCACAATTGTCCATAGTTAATTGCAATTAATCACAAATTAATCACTAGTTCTTTATCTGTTCAAAATGTACCTTTAAAGGGAGATTTGGCAAGTATTTAATACTCGTATCAACAAGGGAGTGAACAAATATGCTTGCTTTATGAACATGTATGTATATATTTAATATTGTAAATCAATTAACAACACAACAAGACAAATATTGTCTAGAAACCCTCACAGGTACTGCATTTAGCATAAAAAATATCCTCATATCATAACATGGCAAACTGCAGCCCAACAGGCAACAACAGCTGTCAGTGTGCTGACTTGACTATGACTTGCCCCAAACTGCATGTGATTATCATAAAGTGGGCATGTCTGTACCCATAGAACCCATTTTCATTCACATATCTTGAGGTCAGGGGTCAAAGAACTCCTTTAAAAATGGCCATGCCAGTTTTTCCTCACCAAAATGTAGTGCGAGTTTGGTGCGTTACTTAACCTCTTCCCAACAACCTAGTATGATATGGTTGATAACAATGGATTCCTTAGGTTTTCTAGTCTCATATGATACCGGTATCTTCACTCTAAGTTGCGTTAATGTGTTAAGGAAATTAGTGGCGTTAAAACTAATTTGCGCATAATTTTCACGTCAACTTTGAGAGCCCTACTTATAATCCAAACAAAATGTAGACATTTATTTGTTAAATTTATCCATTCATTCTTTCATTCATTCATGGATTCATTCTGAGAGTAGGACCTGGAGCAGCGACCAATTCTGCAGATTCAGGAAGTGTTGAAACTTAATGCTTACAACAACATGCAAATGTACAGGCTCCATCAGCTAAATGTGTTGTGTATAGTATGTATGTGTGTAGGGTTTGTGTGGGAGGGCGTTCAGCGCCCCACGCTGTACCGCTCTGAGGGACAGATGGCTGCTCAGTCTCATTGCGAGTTGCTCTACCGGTCGCTTGTCTTTGGCTCTGGGTCTCTATCCTGTCTTGGCCGTAGCATCACAGTAATACCCACCCGCCCATACAGTACACACACACACATTTGGAAGCGTCCGAGTTCCTTTTAGCCAGCAGGCTAACCAAGCTGCCTACTCTGCGATAACCACTAACCCTGCGGCTGAAAGTGACCTGACCCCTGCCGGAATCTGATGCAACACGCTAATCGTTGCGACAGGCTACTGGCTCAGCAGCTTTTTTTATTAAACTTAATGGCACCATTACTTAACAAGCATATGTAAGCCTGTAGAATTTACTTTAACATGAATTTAACTTAAAAGCGTCCACATTATGAGTTGCAATAGATCGGTATATGGATTTAGCTTTTTGTGAATTACTATGCCAGTACATTTAATTATCTCAGATCAGGGGTTTTCAACTGAGACAACTGCGCCCCACTTTTTTATAGCCTATATTTGTTAATGTCTATAAACAGATTCTGCATTCATATAGAATCTGTATGCCACGGCACAAGATTTTAGCATCGGAAGTGTTCTAGTTTCCGTTTGTAGTCCAAGATTAGTATTGACCAATCACGCTCGAACAGGCTTTGGTTGAATGCAGGTAAACAGTCTGTGCGGAGAACAAAAGGGGCGGAACACATTGGCCAAAATGCAATCTGGAAACCCACCGGCTATCGTCTGACGATGATTTAGCTCTTTATTGGTTTAGAATTAGCTTGAAAACAATCCGGTTGTACACTTATACGTCTCTCAACTCCAACTCCAGTCTCGCGTATCAAGCTGCGAATCGGTCTGTAAACAATGAGCAGCGCACGGAAAAGGAAGTCTTGGCCTGGATAACTGCTGGCTACACCAGAACCCCATAGCCCCTTGTCCCCAAAGGCTTATCTGCCGTCAGACTGGAAGCCGATGGTTTCCCAGATCGATATTTGTTGACATTTTGGCAAATTGGCACCATTAAAAGTATGCAAAATTTGCTTTTTCTAGTTCCTGTTTGCAAAGAAGCCATGTACTGTATGTACAGAAAACTATCACTGGATTACTTTGATACTGAAGGAAACTTAAAAATGTGATGATTCTCAGGCAAGTTCTGCAGTTATTAGCAGAAGTCTTTTTTCTATGATTTCTGAGCGGATTTATGCATCAGTTTGCAGTGAACATCAGAGATGAGTGTAGCAGACGCTGAGGGTTTTAAAGTACCTTAATTGCCTCCATGAGCTGGGTGTCAAAGCCACTACTGCTGCCTATAACTGCTCCCTATGTTGATGAGCTGGCAAAGTCAGCAGGATAAACTACAATCACTTCCAACAACTTCCTGTTGTTTTTGGAACACCTTACATCTGTCCCTTTCACCTCATGCACCGTCTCTGCCTCATCTCTCTTCCTTTGCTTTCCCCTGCACCTTTTGCGCACCTCACAGTTTTAAAACCTTTGTCTTAGATGCTTCTATCTAGTTATAAATGCTCAAATATGTCTTTCCTATATGCAACTGAACTGTGACCTTTGTAGATGTGTTTGAATCTTCAGTTGTATCTTTATGCAGCATCACTACTTTATAACTTCTATTCTGAGTTTGCTATTCTCAGACAAATTCACCCTAGTGAAACTGCGCGTTAGAAGGCAGTCCCAGTCCCTGATTGCGTAATTAGCCACTACCTTAATAATTAGCCACTAATTACCAGCAGATTGCGAGCGCAAATTGAATGAAAGATGCAGTGTGAATTTGCTCTGCGTAAATCTGGCCCTGGTTATCTACTATTCACGGTGTAGAGACAGCGAAATAATGAGAAACGGTTAATACATCCCTAGCTTGTGGTGGATTTGATGGCAGCTGCTGCAGCTCTGCTCATCCTGCTCTGAATAAAACTAAAAAATCCTGGCGGGTAAATATATTTGCATGTGTGTTTGTGCAGGTGTATAGGGTGCAGATAGGAGTGTTTTTATTCAATCATCTGTGTGTTTGCTCTCCTTTGTAGCAGATTTTGAGACGGATAAAATGCTGCAAGTGTACAGGAAGCACTTTTCTCTCTTTGCTCCAAACAGGCTGAGCTAGAACGCATACACAAACCTACACACAGCACAGGCTGTAACACACATACAAAACTCAGCAGAGGATATGCGTTGTCACTGCAGGGTCATATATCTTTTTAGTCACTAAGATTTACAAAGTAAAGCAAATCTTTTCTCGCGGAAGTGACTTGCACGGTTGTCTGTGCTCAGTATTGAAGAATGACCTATTATTGAAAGCTCATGAACATCCTGTTATTATAATATAAACAGTTGCATCACTCGTTGGCTTGTTGACATTCAGGAGAAAACCATAAATACAGTAAAAGCTTCAGTAAACCTCCACCGCAATAATTGTGCCTCCCCCTTTAAATGTGAAATCCAAATCCAGCCCAGACGTAATAATAGTAATAATGGTGATGTTATGCTTCTCACCCGCTTTTCCAAACTATTTTCAGCTGAACTTATTAAAGCTGAGCCGCCACTAATTAAGTTGTTTGTCTTTGCAAAGCGATCTCTGCTTGCCCACTGCTGCTTACTAATGAGTAGTTGTGTCACGGCACCCTGCCTGCTTATTGAAGGGGCGATGAAAGTAGAGAGATGGAAGAAAAATGACCCCGTGAGTGGTGGCAGATTTTCTAACAGGCGTATACGTCGCTGAGTCGTGCCAGTTTGGGCTTGTTAACAGGCAGTTGTGTGGGTGCTCTGAAGGTTCCTGTGGAGGTTATAGACAACACAGACACTGAAGTTTCAGGAGAAATTGAGCTACGCTGTTACACATTGGAGTCTTATTCATAAGAATTATACGATTAGATGCTGATACTCCATTCAATCTTTCTTTTCCCTCATGCCTCATGAGCTTATAAAACCTTTAAAGAGTTTACTTATAAGAACAGCAACTGTGGCCTGCTTGAATTCATGTCTGTTAAATTGCATTCCCACGGCAGCAAATTTTCACAGTGGAAAAATTAGTCAAGATAACACATGATAAAATGTTCATAAAAACTCTCGTAACACACTGCAGCAGAATCTACTTCTTCACTGTCCATCTGTATGCTCAGCATGTTGCAAAGAATCATAGTTTTGCCAAAATATGGCTAAATACTGGCGGGGCTGGAGGAGGCCAATAAAGCGACGACACTAAAGCAGTGTATTTACTCATATTTGGGCAAAAACAATGGCTGGAACATACTGAGCACACAGATGGACAATGGAAAAGTGGATTATGTTGCAGGAGTGGTTTAAGAAGTTTCTATGGACATTTTTCTGCCCTAAAAACTTTCTGTTTCTAAGTCTACAGCCTCAGTTCTTTGTGATGGGCCAAACTATATAAATCCATATTTAATGGTTATACTGTTTCACAGCTACTGAAGGTGCTAATTGTGTGATTGGGAGCATTTCTATTGCCTTCGCACGGCTCTCAACATGGCGACAGCTGAGCCAGCGGCTCACAGCTAACGGTGCTAACAGTGAAAACAACACACACAGAGGGAGAGCGACTTCATTCTCTGCTCAGGTAGACATTACTCCTCTATATCTTTACATAGCTAATAGTTGTTTGATGCTAAATTAATGCTCTGGATTTCATATAGAGCACCTTTACCTGTAAAGTCTACCAGGAGGGACGGTGCATGTCCACAGCCTACGGCCTTTCCACGTTTCCCATTCTTTGCTTATGTAAGCAGCCGTGCAATGCATTCTGGTAGCGTG
>CAKALG010012149.1:1222-15872 GCA_916700815.1 Helicolenus hilgendorfi
ATGCCCACTTTATGATAATCACATGCAGTTTGGGGCAAGTCATAGTCAAGTCAGCACACTGACACACTGACAGCTGTTGTTGTCTGTTGGACTTGAGTCATGTTATGATTTGAGCATATTTTTTATGCTAAATGCAGTACCTGTGAGGGTTTCTGGACAATATTTGTCTTTGTTTTGTAGTATTAATTGATTTACAATAATAAAATACATACATTTACATAAAGCAGCATATTTGCACACTCACATGTTGATAAGGGTATTAAATACTTGACAAATCTCCCTTTATGGTACATTTTTAACAGATAAAAAATGTGTGATTAATTTGTGATTAATCGCGATTAAATATTTTAATCGATTGAGAGAATATTTACAAAATGAGATTTTTTATAAATAGTCATCAGTAATGCGGATATAATGACTAAGTGGGTAAAGACTAATAATAGAACAGCTAGAACAATCTGGTAAATTCAGATTTTACGATATAAAAAAAAATCTTAGACGATATCTAGTCTCATATCACGATAGATATAATATCGACATATTGCCCAGCCCTAGGAGAACTGTGTTCATATTTCACAGGGACGTCAGTATATAACTATTGTATGTATATATTATTTGTAAACAGCAATGCCAACGTTAATCAATCATTTTAATCGATTGACAGCCCTACTTTTTTTTTACATGAGTTAAACATAGTTCCTCGGTCGCACCGAGTTCTGGTGACTGTGAGGCTACTCACCCCAACCGGGATCCTAAAAACAGCTCTGGTGTCCGGCTGCTCCTGATCCCGTTGTCTCCACAGAGAAGTCCTCTTAACTTTTCAGCTCCAGATCCACTAGCTGCTCCTCTCCTCTCTCTCTCTCTCTCTCTCTCTCTCTCTCTCCGTCGTCCTCTTCGTCCTGATCCGTCCAGCAGGAGCACATTAGAGACGCACTACAAGGTATGTTGTTGTGGAAGTCGTGTTGGAGTCCATGACAGCAGCCCACTGCAGAGACAGTCAGTAACTAAGAGCAGGATACATGGAGAGCACACACTCATACACACACTGTACAGCTCAAATGGGAAGTCACACTGCTGAGTGGACAAAAACTACCGCCCTAAACTGAGTGTAATGTGTGTGTGTTCTATTCCTGTGTTACTTTCAATTTGGTAACTCACGTGAAACTGTGACCAGAACTCATTTACACATTAACACTTTACCTGATTGTCTCTTTATTGCAGCTTCTCATGTACAGTACACGACAAGGAGCATTTTTTTTTCTATAAGTACATTTTGTACTGCACTTACAGAAAAAAAATTGAATCATTCTGGTTTAAATTGTGTGCAGTTATTAAAAGATCATACTTCTGCTACTGTCTTCTTCCTACCCATTTAAAGCTGCACAGGGTAGAAATGGAGCAAATATTATTTTTTAAAAAATAATATTTTTTATAAAACGGTCACTATATCCTGACAGTAGTACATGAGACAGGTAATCTGAAATTAAAATCACGTGCCGCTGTGTCCTCCGGTGCTCCTAATGGCATTTGCAAGATTTCACAGACCGGAGGAAAACAACCAATCAGAGCCGAGCTGGAGCATTGCCGTCTCTGAGCAGCTGTCAATCACTCACAAACTCAGATCAAACGGTCAAACTAGGCAGCGCTGATCAAATATGAATCAATACTCTGTTACTGTAATGCCTATTTCTCTCCTCAAATGTTTTCAGAAACACCTTGTAGTGTACTGTTTAGCAGTAAAATTAGAAAGTTTGTGACCCGGCAGCCATGTTAAGATCAGTTGAGGAAATACCCACCAGCCAGAGCAAACTTTTTCATTTTACAGCTAAACAGTACACTAAGAGATGTTTGTGAAAACATCTGAGGTGAGAAATAGGCATTACAGTAACAGAATATTGATTCATATTTGATCAGCGCTGCCTAGTTTGACAGTTTAATCGCAGTTCGCCAGTGATTGACAGCTGCTCAGAGACGGCAGACTCCAGCTCGGCTCTGATTGGTTGTTTTCTTCCAGTCTGTGAAATCTTGCAGATGCCGTTAGGAGCACCGGAGGACACCGGAGGACACACAGGCACATGATTTTTTTCAGATTACCTGTCTCAAGCACTATATAGTGACCGTTTTATAAAAATAACTTTTTTAAATCATATTTGCTCCATTTCTACCCACTGCTGCTTTAAGTAAAATATGTGAATATGTCCTCCACCATTGGTGTTATGTGTCTCATTCCCCATGACAACACTTAATGGCACTCAATGCTTATAGAAGTGAATATTTGCACAGCTGTACAGTATTCCATACAGCTGTTATAAAAGCTCTCTGGAATCAACTGGTTCATCTCTTCAGTGTCATCTCAGGCTTTTCTGTATAGATTCACAACGTGATAAGGCGTTGAATTATAAAGTCTGATCATAAAGAAATAAAAATAGGCAGGATGAGCAGTGCTGGTGTCAGAGATAGATGATAAACTGCTGTGAGATGAGGCGGTCACTTAATGAGTTACTAAAGTTTGATTGACCCACAGTTGCAAACAAGATCATATCCACTCCAATGACCCAAAGACTATAAACATATAGTTGGAATTACCCTTTTATGGTCTACATTGAGATAGACAATATAACGTAAAATATGACTCTGATCACGTGCAAAAACATCTCCTTGTAAAGTTCAAAGGCTCAACTTCAGATGAATCTTGGCAATATTTGGAAGCTCATTTAAGATATATTTTTAGGAGCGATAACGTCAATACTTTAAGTTCTGATATGGTAAATAAAAATAAGTATGGGATATACTTTAGTCCAGACCATTTCCCCCCATTCAAAGATGCAGTGTGTGCGTGTTTGTATCGGTCAGTTTGGTGATAAAGTGTGTCTTTGTGTGAATAGGTCAACTCGGTGGCAGCAGTGTGAGTTTCTGTGTCTGTGTGCTGTTTGGGTTTCTGTGGTTAAGATGTCAGGAATGTGAGTGGGCCACTGACGAAGTATGTTCTTCATCAGAAACCCGTTCAAAGCACAAACTCATTTTACAGTTCCTCACAGATGGAAAACATGTCAACATACAAACAAAGCTACTTATATCAGATTACGAATTGATTTGTTGATTGTTAATAACTGACTTAATTCCCCCTCCATTCCAAAATGTGTTTTACTTATTACACTTTGATGTACCTTCACTGTGCAGAATGATGTGCGTGCAGAGTTTTGTCATGAGAAGACGTGTACATCCATATGTGTAATTTTAAGAATGTTTAACAAGGTAATTGAACCTTTTGGATATCTGGAGGGGATCTTTAGACTTTACTATGTCAACATATGCACATGTTTTTCAAACATAACTCAATAATCATTTACTAAAACATCACAGACCAACTACGCCAATCTAAAACCCTATCCCATTAAATGAGAGTTTTAAATCAATGCTTTCCACCCTTCTTCTTTGATTTGCATGTTGCCTTACGATGATGACATCACTGCCAGTATGTACCTGCTGTCAGAGGATAGAGGGATGTGTTTGGTCATGCCTTAATGAGTAACTATCTCAAGCAAACACACACGCACGCACGCACGCACGCACGCACGCACAAAACACTGGGTGGAATGTTTAAGAGTTATTTTGGGATCAGATTCACAGTCTCCTCATCTCTGTCTGCTGCGGTCTGTTATTTAACTGAGCAGACAAAAACAACTTCCACATGTTTGTTGTTCATGAACTTGGCCATCAGGTCAGTCACCCTGTATATTCACAAATATAACTGCTGCAATCATATTTATGCAAGTTGTTTAACACTGGAAAGGTCACTTACTTCTACATTACTAAGAACCTGAAAAACTAGAGCAACTACGCTTGCTGTGACTTGATTAAAATGATATGATGCTCGACTAAACACACAGTATGTTGTTATTGCATGGCTGCCACTTAAAGAGAAAAGCATAATCTTTTAGCCATGGATTTGTCAAGTACTGTGGCCCCATGAATTATATATTTTTTGTATATATACAATATTGTTGCATTTCTGGTTTTACAAACTCTACTCTTGAAAGCCATAATGCATTGCAGTATTAGACCATTAAAGTGGCAGTAGGCAGAATATTTCTGGCATCATTGGGCAAAAATTACATTATAATCTTTCAGCATATTGTAATTGAAGTGTTCTGACAGATAACTAGACTTCTACACCTCCTCATGGCTCTGTTTTGAGAATTTAAAAAACTAGCCCGTGACGGAAGAAGGAAGGTAATTTCAGAGAGAGAGCGTTCCTATTGGCTGAGCTCCGGTCATGTGACCGGTGCTTGGCGTTTCTTCAAGATGATGAGAACATGATTTTTTTCAGGTTACCTGTTTCATGTACCGCTGTCACGATATAACGACCGTTTTATAAAAATAACTTTTTTTAATCATATTTGCTCCAATCTCGCCTACTTCAGCTTTAAGTAGGCTACACCTCAGTTCTAGGTCATATCTAGAAGGGAGCCCACGAACCATGAAATCTGATCTGAGGGTGGTATCAACCCAAAAATGTCAACTTATGAGACATAATAGAGCATGGGGAGGGCCATCATATACTTCTATCATAATGTTCTAAGCCCTTATACACTTTCACAATTTATTTGAATTAATTAATTAATGTTTGTTTCTGATTTATGACGAGAATAACTTGACACACAGTGCCGAGGTGCATCTCAAATTAATCCTGTAACCCCTTAAAATGGGTGTAAGCGGGTCTCTAAGGGTTAAACGACATACAAGCTGCATTAGTGGGATGTTGCCATTCGAGCACGGAAACAGAACAGACTTGAGGAAGTGATTTCAGCTGATGAAATAACACATGTGATTGCTTGGTGACAGTCAAGATTTGCTTTATGCACTTTACTTTATAAAAGGCTGCATAAAACATGCACAATGGACATTGGTGCTGATTAAGTGACACGATAGCAACAGTAGGAGACAGTAAACAAAATGAGATAATGGAAGGTCCTTGTATACCAACTTTACAGACGGTGTTCCAGTAGATATGTACAGCTATAGATTTTATGCTCCATAGGTTTAATAGAGGGCTTTTACAAGCTCAGATCCAGGCTCAATAATAGCAGAGTAATGGAGAGCACACAGTAGGAGGGATGAATGGTAAACACTAGCCTTGAGTGAACACTGGAAATTGAAGGACTATATTTTTATAGTCATTTAAAAATCATTCAAAGCTAAATCAATGAGACCTTGATATCACAATCAATATTTGTGTCCGAAACTGGAGACACATATCAAGGTTTTCCATTCATATATCACCCACCGCTTTCATTATCCGTCAAGATGAATGGATGGAAAAAGCAGACTGTGCGACAAGTGCATCCTGCGTTGTGTTCCCTTTGCTGTGTTGACACAGACTAACTATTGTTACAGTATTGATCGAGTAAATGAGCAGGCGGCAAGGCTGTAGTAAAGTCCAGCTGACGTGATTGATATCCGATCAGTCTGTCCTCCTTTCGGCTCTCGGTTCTAACAGTTTTTCCAGTTCTTATTGAGCGGACTGTGAGGCTTTCGTACCAGCAACGTTTATCATGTCTGTGTGTCAGTTCCAGTTCCTAGGCAGGCTCTCGAGGATTCTGCGTCGGTGGGAAGGGTTCGTCACTCCTGCGGCACGTAGATCCTCCTCAGTGATGCCACTGTAGAGAAGAGAAATGACACTGAATCATAGACTGTATATAAGAAGTGGAAGCAGTCACCGTGATGTCACCAATTGGTTTGTGGACCGCTGTTTGCAGCCTCGAGTTCGGCATTTTGTCTGTCGCCATGTTGTTTTTTTGCAACCAGAACTGACTGAGGGTGGAGTTAAGTACTATTGAATGCTGAATAAGACATTTTCAGGCGACCAAAAAGGTTATAATTAACTTTAATGAACTGAAAACACACTTTGAAAGAGTTAAAGTTCTAAGATGAAAACACGGACAACACCCGGACCGGACAACGCCGTGGTAGCAACCTGTCAATCACAAAGTAACCTCACCCTAAAGCATACCCTGCTTTATGGTCTGTTTGACTCTAAATGGGACCATAATTTACCAAATGAACATCATGCTGTATTGAAGAAGACTTGAAACTAGCAACTGAGACCATAAACTCATGTTTACAATGTTTACTGAGGTAATAAATCAAGTGAGAAGTAGGGTCATTTTCTCATAGACTTCTATACAATCAGACATATTTTTGCAACCAGAGGAGTCGCCCCCTGCTGGCTATTAGAAAGAATGCAGGTTTCAAGTACTTCCGCATTAGCTTCACTTCTCAGACCCGAAGGTTACCCACTGCACTGAATCAAGCCTGACTGGAAATTCATTAGCAATTCATAGTGATTATTACGTAGTTTGTAAAGTTTATAACTTCATACATAGTCCAGTAAGTCTTTGTAAGTACACGTTGGCCAACATCTTTATATCAACACAACACGACTGGATTTATTGTAACATTGGTGCCCCAGTGAAGCTCTAACTGCTACATGTTCAGTCCTCTCAGATGAGCATGACTGTCACATGCACGCTAGTAATTTGACCTTCATCAGATTACTGCAACTGTCTCGTGAATGCCGAGGTTATTTCTACAGACAAATATATCTTGCTCTGTGTCTATGTAGCAACTGTAGCCACATTATTTGTGTCTGTCTATGACGTACGACTTGTGGAACGTGTTATCCAAAATCATTTTACCCAGTGCTTAAAGTGGAAAATAATAAGTGGCAGTACTCCCCTTATTCACATGTTGCTTTTAGTATTGACCGGTATCAGCAATCTCTTGCGACTTATTCCTATTTATTCGTTATTTCTTTAAGCATGTTATACTGTGTCAGTCATATTCAGTTCTGATTTTATTGCTATATTATTATACTTGGGTCAAGCATCTTCTACAGTAGGTCTATAATACTCTAATAATATACCAACTGGAACATTTTAGGGTTAAGGTGGTGTGTTTAGTGTTAACAGTTTAAGTGATTTCCTGCATTATTTGTAGCCTATAGTCGGGTATCATTCAGGTTTTAGGAGCAGTGTCGCAATCAGGATACTCCTACATATTATGCAGCAGCATAAAGAGACACATTCTGAATTTCTACAGTGAATAAAAAATACTAGGAGATATTGTGTTTGGGGGTCCTTCCCCAAGAACATTTTAAGGTTTTTGACTTAAAGCTATGCAATTTTACATTGTTTTGGACCATTATTATTACTAGTTAAATGATTATTTTATTACTTACACATATCACGGCCTTCAGATTCAGAAAACATTTAAATAATGTTTCATTAATTATAATGTTCACAAATAAAAAAAGTTATGACGAACAGTTGACTAATTATTTTACAAAAAGGACGTGAACATTGTATCGATAAATAACAGTGCCCTCTAGATGCTCCCCACATTGTTTTTATGTTTATACGGCATAAGGCGCGATGCAAAAAATGCTGGTGCCTCGCCGTTATGAATCTCCCAGATAACCGGATATGGAGAGGCCAGAAAGGTGTAAAGGCAGCTTGTGAGAAGTGCCGGTGCACAAGAAAAAGTCATGGTACACCAAAGAGTAAAATGTAGAAGTGCAGTCCTTTGAGCACTGATTTTACCTGAAGTAATCCAGATCATCCCAGCCATTAAGGCTGAGTCCCAGGGTGTATTTCTGAAGACCCAGAGCACTGAGAAGCTCCCGCACGGTCTCTGGTGCACCTTGGAGCACGGACACCTACGTTGAGAGAAAACAGACAGATTATTTTTTTTTATTTACAGAGAGCCAGAAGTCATGTCTTTTTAAAACTTGTCTTAGAGAGCACTGTCCTACCTCTTTCTCCCAGCTGTAGCTTCTATCTCCATGCATGGAGGGGCCATTTCTATAACTTGGCCTATGGTTGGGTATGGACGGGCCTCGCTGCACTGTGGGGAAGAAGTCAACTTCGCTGAGGGACTTGGCCATTTGCAAAGCAGTGAGGGAGTTGTCTCCTGTACGTCCAGGGGGCTGCTGGTCCACCATCCAGGGAGCAGAGGCCTGAGAGTGTGCTAAGTGAGTGGGGGTGTAGGGGAAAGCTGACGGCACCTTGGCTGCCCGGACAGGATTGGTCTGATGTTGATCCCTTCTGTTTTTTTCCCTGATGATTGCTGAGTGATTCATATACAAATTCCTCAGGTTCTTCTCGGGCAGTATGGAGTCTTGAACTACTTTTTTACCTTGGTATTTGTCTCTGGGCTGTGAAGTCTGTTCCTGGTACTGTGGCAAGGCGTTACTTGAGGGTGGAGGTATGGGAGATGGGTTTTTGGCCGGGAAAAGCTGATAAGAGGAGTTGGTTTGGGGCGTGTGAAGGTCATTGGTTGAAGTGTACTGCGGCAGGACGGCTGGTATTTCAATCTCCGTAAAGTCTGATCTGCGACAGGGTCTTCTGTCGAAGCCCTGACGTCCTGAGATTTTTGGGAGCTGCAAGGCCTCATTTCCAGACCAGATCACCTGAGGGTCCCGTCGCTGAGGGAGTGCCTCTTCTACCCTGCGTGGCACTGACACTCCTTCAAAGATGAAGTAGGCTGGATTGGTGTAGCTGCTTGGAGTTAGTTTGGGAGGAGCTGCCAAGGACCTGCAATGTTTTGAATTTGCCAACAATTCAATGTTATCAATGTGTCCTCAACTCTCACTCACTTTCTTTGCAAGAGTTCTTAATGTGTTTTTTAGCATTCACTGTTGAAGGATAACTTCTGTTTTTCAACCTGGACCCTATTTTCCAATGTTTTTGTGTCTAACTGACTAATAGCGACAACAATTTCTGAAAATGGTCCAGTATTGAGGGAGAGCGCTGTAGACAGCAGCTGCTCACAGGCTGCAATATGGTGCTATTGGGGCAAGCTGTCATTTATGTCCACTAAAAGTGCTTCCTTTTGCCATGGCAGGCTCCGATTGTTATTATTAGTGTCTGACATTATCGAGAGAGTCTCGCTCAAGGAGAAGTCTCGTTCTGAATCTGGCGAGGTGACGTGTTGCCGGTGGAATAGTGGAATACATCCATGGTGGAAACGCGAGTGCCAGCAGCCGGGCAGAGTTTGTTGTGTTGTAGCTAAGTGTTATCTAAAAGATTTTCAATCTCATTGCTGAATATTTAAATGCTTTTCACAATGTGGATGAGTTCATTGAATTCGATGGCCACCCGTATTTGTTTGAGCCAGAGTATACGGATATTCAGATTTCATAATGAGACTTCTCCTTGAGCGGGACTTGGACCCAATAACAAACAGACCGGATCAAGCAAAGGTTTTATTTCTCTGTTCTCTTTTCTATAATGTTGTCAGACACTTATTATAACAATCTGAGCCTGTTGGTGGCAAAAACAAGCACATTGACGCTGCTCTCTTGCCCTCGCAGCTCCTTTTGCGGCTGACGGTCTCAAGAGAAGATGAAATACAATCTAAGGAGTCCAGTTTGAGTAATACGCCCACGAATTTAAAGGCTTATCAGACATCAAAACAGTACACAGCAGCATTGAAAAAGCAATTAATAGCATAAAAAAACAATCATAGTTCTCAGTATGATGTAAATAATATCTACTATATCACAATTCACAGGATTTGGGAACAAAGGTTTTTTTTTCAAAAATAAAAGTATGCAGTGGAACGTGAGTCTACCTTTGAGCTTGGTTGTGCACAGCAGCATAACACAGCAGGTAAAGTGTGATCACAAGCTCAAAAAGGATTTGTAAAAAAAGAGAGTATGTGACTCGTCAGTGATATTGCTGAGGACTGGGTAAGTTTTTCAAAGAACATGAAGAGGTCCTCACCTGTTTATTGGGGCCCGTGTAGATGCAGGAGACATGTGTCCTCTCCCAGGACCTTTATCACCTTTCTCAAAATAGAACCACTCTGAAAAAGTCAAATCACAAGAAATCAACACATTTCATAATGAGCAAGACTTCCTCAATGTCTGTGTGGTGCGTGTGGGCCAAAGGCCATGCTAGTTTGCAATCACACAGCTTAGTGGTGTTTGTGTGTGTAGTTGAAGAGCCTGACCTGGCAACATAATACTCATCTGTCCTGTTTCAGTGTCTCAGGATGCATCTGGTCAGGGTCAGTCAATCAGGAGCCAAAAGAGGAAGCGGTCGATAGATGCCAGCAAGTGCAAAGCCAAGCCAGGGATCATTGAGGAACCAAATAGAGGAAGCAATGTGAGACTCACGGGAGAGTCAAAGGACGCAGTGACAGTGGAGATGAAAGTTTAGTGGGAAGTGATAGTGCAAGCAAGGCATAGAGTACGAGAGGACCAGTTCCGGCTGAACCCACCATAGGTCTTCTCCCGAGTTCCTCGTCTGTCTTTGGGCACATGAACCCTGACCCGTCCTCTTATGGAGCCCATCTCCTCGCCTCGGTGACACAAAAAGGTCTCAAACTGCTCCGACGCACCAGCGAGTGAGCGCAGAGCCACACAGCATTCACCTAAAAAACACTACTAGATCAGTAACACAGTTCACGCTGAAACACAACCTGCAACCGATCCATCCAGATAGTTTCACCATGATTTCCATTGAGCTCGACACTGACTGTAATGCAACTACATTGAAGGTCAATCGCATTAGATTTGGAAGAAAATGTATATTTAAAACACTCAATTCCGTTTCTCAAAATACAGTAATTCGTTCACTTTATTGTGAACATTTTCTGCCTTTTGCATAGAGATAAAAAAAAAAAACTGCAAGCATATGTCAGTAGTAAATAGTCGTCGACGAAACTCTTCACAAGTCGATGTGTCATCTCCAAAGAGACGTTTTTAACGGTACAGTGTGTGGGATTTGGTGACATCTAGTGGTGTGGTTGCAGATTGCAACAAACTGAGTACCCCTCCGCTCACTCCTCCCTTTCCAAGACTGAGGTAACGTGAGCTGGCGAGTGCAAAACCGTAGTAACGCCGTTCACCTCGCTCAGAGGCCATCCTCACCATAATAGCATTACTTTAGGAGCAACGGAAGTCAGACAGCGGCTGGCAGGACCACGGGTTTGCACTCACAAGACTGTCGGAGAACTATGGTGGCCTTTAGGTAACGTAAAAACATGAAAGGCTCTCTCTAGAGCCAGTGTTTGGTTTGTCCGTTCTGGGCTACTGTAGAAACATGGCGGACTCTGTGAAGAGGACCTGCTCCCTAGGTAGATATGAAGAACTCATTCTAAGCTAACGAAAACATAACAATTCTTAGTTTCAGGTGATTATATACCAATGAAAATATAGTTATGAAAATTATATTCCATTTCTGCTAATAGATCCCCCAAAATGTTACGCACTGTTCCTTTAATACAAATGTTTGGAGCTCAAGCTGAAATTTGCAAACCATATCAAAACATAATGAAACTGGATCTGGATTAGTAGATAGCACTTGTGATAAGAGTTTAAAAAATAAATAAAATAAGCAACTAAATAGTTTCATGTTTTTGCATAAACTGCCATTTTAAGGGCACTTATTAGCCAACCTGGAGGGATGTTATGAATGGAGTAGTTAATTAGACAAAGTGACCAACCGTATGACTCAAACCCGTCACATGACTTGACGGACAACAGCAGGTGCTGATCCTGAAGATACTCCATGTCGGACATGATTGGAAGAAGCTATAACAGACATAAACAAATTACAGGTTAAGAATTTAACTTCAAGAACAAACAATATTTTCAGCCGTTTCCAAGTTAATTTCCTCGCTAACCTTCGGCAGCTGTTTGAAGGACCAGCCCAGTTTCAGAAAGCGGGGAACGTCACAGCTCTGTGAGTCATTCTCACTTGAGCGTCGTGTCTCTGCAAAGAAAGACATGAATGAATCTTTGCACTGTGCTGCTTAACGGCTTTATGTAAAAGATATATGTGGCACCATACTGTACCTTCAAGGCAAGACGAATGAAATTCAATGAAGAACTTTGCTTTGCTCGCCGTCTTCACGATGGCCTCGATGCCTTCCAGCTCTACCCAGGCCCTCTCCATGCTTGGATTTGTGTCTGTGTGCGAGACAAACGCATACCAATACTGTTCACTTAATGAAGGGACACAGTCATATTCCATCTGTTTGAGTCCACAACAATGACAGCACCTGTTTTGGAGCCGAACGGTGACGTAACTCCCACTTGGAACGTGGCAAAAACAGGCGAGTGATCGCTGGTGAAGATGTCATCTGTGCAACCTGGTGAGAGAAAAATATACCATACATCATATTACTTTATTATTATAATTATAATAACAACACTAAATATCTACTGTAGTTAAAGTCATTGTGCAGTACTGTAAGGCAGATGACAAAGGAGTGATTTAGGAGACAAAGATTTGTTTTGCTACTACTCAGTGTTTGTTATGTTTCGATAGTTTGCTGAGGTTAGTCTGGTACAGAAGCTCGGGTAGAATAAGAGGAAATGACTCTGTTTCTTTAGGGACCACAGACCAGGATGTAGGGGTTGACCGTTATTCTTTTTGAGGGTTGCTCTTATTTTGCAGTGGTACAAAACGAAAAAAAATGACCACAGATATCTAATTTAAGAATGCTGCATCAAAACCTTTGGCTATGTCTAGACTTAACCCTCAGAGACCCACTTAGACTCATTTTTGTCTTTTTTTAGGTGGGTACAAAGGGTCTTTATGGTGAGATAGCAGGTCAGCAGTATATGTCACATAGAAGTAGTGTACATCATCTGAAAGCTGGGAACCTGAAGATTCATTTGAGATGTAGCTCAGCACTGTGTCAAATTGCTATAGTCATAAATCTGTAGTAAACATGAACAAATGAATTATTTAAATCGATTGTAAAAGTGTATCAAGGCTTAGAACATTATGATGGAAGTATATGATGGTCATCCCCATGCTCTATTATGCCTCAAAAGTTGTTGCAGAAATGTTTGAGTTGATACCATTTGTTACATCGATTTGGTGCTAAATTTAAAAAAAATGTACCATTCGAGAATTGATAAAAAATGGTCAATAATCCCTCCAAAATACTACATTTAAGACACCAAGACCTCGAGGAACACCATAGAAAAAGCCATGCTGGGATTGGGCTCATTGGATACAAAAGAATACTCAGCTTCACAGTGATACCCAATTTATGTAATTCCAAGACTGTTTAGGGACCCCACTATGCAGAAATATTCAAATACACCATTTTTTGAATAGGCAAAAATAACACATTTTTGCTGCATGCAAAAAACTGCATGTGAATATCAAAAAGTGGGAATATCTGTAGAGGGGAGACTTGTGGGTACCCAATGAACCCATTTTAATTCAGATAAGACCAATGGATGCCTTCAGTTTTCTAGTTTCATATGATACCAGTACCTTCACTCTAGCTCTCAAACTGAATCTGCTACAGCTTCTGAAAGACAGTAAAGTATGTCGGGATCGTCTGCGATCCCACGGGTGTCAGAGCACTGACATCTCTGTGCTGCTCGTATACATTTTGTCTGTGCTTTACTTAACTGTTTACTTTTCTACTTGAATCTTTTTTTAATACATTTCTTTTTAAATCTCCAGATCTTACCATATGCAGTGCACATGATGTGCATCTCTGGGTAGGACTTCCACAGAATCCTATCACACCATGATGGGACATTGACTCGAACCTACAGAAACAGATTCAGGCATAAGTCAACAATGTATTGCACAACAAGTTAAACTGCCAGATATAGAAACTGTATGCACTGAAGGACGCCTTCATTCCTGTCATGACAGAGGTTCCTGTTTTAGACTGTGGGTTAATTCTGAACCTCCTATTTTTAGTGGTCATGCAAGCTGCTGTCAATCACTTCTCCCTTCAGTCCCCTTCAATAGGATTAAGTTACGCATTCAAATATCTTAAAAAGTAAGTCAACTGTATATTTAGAGTGCTTCTAGGTTATTTTCTTTGTAGTTGTGCTTTGCTGGTAAAGTAGGTATTACATATTTCGCATTAGAGAATACAGTAAACCTGAATGTCATTCAGAAAAATGATTAAGAGACAAACTACGATGAAGAGGTGCCTTTATGTGAATAATGACAGCACTTAATGAAACACTGAGTGGCTCCAAAAAGAAACATTGCTAGTGGCTCTCCAACATCTTTAAAGATACATTGGGCCTAATGCAGGAAGCGATATAAGAACAAATATTCTCTTATTTCTGTTCTCAGGTTATCCACGGTTTGTTCTTATTTTGTTAGTACCCACTGATTTCTGAGACTCACCAGTGTTTTCTCATTACCGCTCTTCTCTTAAGTAAGAGAGAACTGTATGAGTGGTTGAGAGCACTCTTACCAAGATAAGTAAAAAATATCTTCTTTTCACAGTCCACACATTGTTTGTCCAATGCTAAAAAACAATAAGTTTTAAATTTGAGGAACATAAAAAACATGTAATCAAATTTAGATTATTATATGTGTTAAAGTAATTATAATGATTGGATAATTAAATTTGTGGGCTAAAGAAATACTATTGGTCCATTGATCCCAATTAAGATGATATTTAAAAAATGAAATATTGATATCATGTTAATAACACACATATTATCATATTGTGTAAATAATCCAGCATCTCTTAAATCATTTTATATACAATTATGGCAACAGACTCTCTCTCTACCTCTCTAAACTCGTATTTTGTGTGTAATTCATTTGCCAAAAAAGAGACAAAGCCCATAATAAACAAAGTTAAA
>CAKALG010012155.1:0-10747 GCA_916700815.1 Helicolenus hilgendorfi
AGAGTCGTTTCGTGTCACAGTCACACAATCATTATCATAAACCACCACCACTTAAACTCCATAATGTCCCCTTTAATGTTCAAAGGCAACACATATTCTATTAGTAATCCAATTTTCATGATTAAATATGTGCCATGACTCCTGCAATTATTGTTCAATCTCAAAGCAATAAAAATGTATTAGTACCTCGTAAATAACTTGGACTGGAAACCATCATTTTAAATTCAAATCATCTTTGAGTTAGATGCTGAATCTTAAATGAGTGGGTAGGATATTAAGTTTTAAATTGAAACTATATTCGCGTTTGTTTGGACTAATGGATTGAACATCTACAAATACATTCTAAAAGTACAACTGAAATGACATGCATGTTATTTTTCTGCTACAGCATGTAGAGCTGCAACGATTAGTCAATTAATCAACTGAGAGAACATTTATGGGCAACTATTTTGATAATCCTTTAATCGTTTTAAAGAATAAATGCCATAATTCTCTAGTTCCAGCTTCTCCAGTGTGACGATTTGCTGGTTTCCTCAGTCTTCCACTACTATAAATGAAATATTTTGGGGATTTTGGACTTATGGTCCAACAAAACAAGACATTTGAAGACGTCACCATGAACTCTGGGAAACTCTGAGGGACATTTTTCACTATTTTCTGACATTTTATAGACAAAGTGATTCATTAAGAGAATAATCAGCAGATTCATTAATGAAAATAATCTATAGCCCTAAAAGCATTACACATCTGCTCAGTAAATTACTTGTCCTGAGTTCAACTTTGAGAAAAAAAAAATAAACCAAAATGGAGAATTTAACATTTTAAACTAGTTGGTGTCATAATGCCGCCCCTTATCTTTGCATTAATTTGTTGGAATACTGTTCTGGTATCCATATATGTAGTATTGTAGATGGGGTCCTTGTTTCCATACAGCCAATCAAATCGCTTCATTTCAAATCACATTTGCATAAAGCTGTAACCTCATCATTGTAACGGCCGGACCGCAGCCTGCAACACAACACAAGAGCCACAAACTTAAAGCAACAACCCACAATAGCTTTCCTGCATAAGTCTCCTTCTAATCTAACTTACAAACATGAACGCAGCTCTTGTCCTGCACTTTAACCTGTTGGATGAGCGACCAAACAAACATTCACAGAGGAAAAAGTGCACTGAGCAGCATCAGTTTGCAGGCTAGATGGCTCATTAGCTGCTCAGCTGCGTCACTTTAAACAGCATGTAAACTCACCTGCAACTCTCTGGATAGATGCTGGCGTGGTCTTTACTCTTCAATACCACTGCTAACAACACGCTGACGTATGTAACAGAGACAGGAACAGAAACAGACACGCCCCCAGCTGCTAAGAGGAAAAGCAGTATTCCTGATATTTCCCCAAAGACCCTTTTCTTCCTTTTATTAATAAAAAAAAACTATTAACACATTTTAAAATTTTAAAAGTTGACATTATTTTTGACTGCAAAAAAGGATTACTAAATGTACTTCAGTTGGATTTCAAAATGGGACTTAATTACTGCTGATCTGTCAATGAACAACATTGACATCCAGCCTATTCTCATTCCCAGGGTGTTAAATATCGACGCTTTGTCACGGCCATCGATGCGTGTTACCGCCGCACAAGGCAACCTTTGGCGCCGATATGAAACACATCAGGCGTTCCATTAACTATAATGTAAACGAATCCGCGGCAACATTAAACGCTCAAAGAAAGTTTGGTGTGGTGACGTAGTTTAAAAAGCGAAAAGACACACACCAGGCGGTGGATGGGTCCAACAAACAGAAGGCTTTCATCCAGAAGACCGCTGTTTGTGTGCCGTGCTTCACGTTACAGTCAGCTGTTCGTTCATGTCAACGTCTTCACAGCGCTTAGTGTCATTTTCACTGTACAAACGTAGTTTTAAGCCCAACCGTGTAGTTCTTTCCTAAACCTATCTAAAGCGGTTTTGTTGCCTAATCCTAAAGTGACGCCAGGGGCATGACAAAGCGGCAGTATGTTACGAGTTGGGATGAGAATGTGTCGTGATATCTAGTTACAGTAATACACTAATAACCACCAGACTTTTACCAGTTTAACGGTGTGGTTGTACGTCTCTAGAAGAAGAAGAAGAAGCATGGGACATTATAGAAGGTTGTGTCTGCAGATGCATTTAGATATAGTGTGATTTAACAAGTGAGCAAATTGCCTCATATTTGGCACTTGAATGCATTCGGGGAATCTAAATCCTGGTCTTAAAAACACTTTCCTGCATGGCACTGAATGTACAGTGACTTTTCTGGACTTTTAAAAATATCGGATACAAATTGTACCGGCATTCCCTTTTCTTTCTGGTTTTGTATGAAACAATCACCGCACTCTGAAATGTTGTTTCATCTATTTGTATCACTGAAGTGGCATTATTATGTGACAATCCTTCCACGACCTTGACATTAATACTTGACATGGAAGAAACAGAACTGAAACAGTAAACTAAAGCCACCCTAGTATTGAGAACAACAATGACCACAATGAACAAGACTGACAGTAAAAACATTCCTGTGCAAGCTTTTGTTTTTTCTTCTGCAGTGTATTTATGGACCATGTAATGTTTGTTCTGTTTTTGGATGGTGATAGTGTACTTTACATGGATTTAATCTGGGGAGTTTTGTTCCAATTTTACTTGAATTGATTGATGATTACATCTGTAATCTAAATTTGTTTGATACAATAAAACGTTTAAATTGGTGATTGGCTGGTTTTTCTTTTGCACTTGAATTTTGCATCCAGTCAAGTTAAAAACATGTTTGACAGAGTATCAAAGAGAGTCTAGTATGTCTTGAATGTCCAAAGCACGTAAACCAGGATCTGCTTTCCCATTAAAATGTCAGAGAAGAGATTAAAGTCTCCGAAAATGTCAAGTTCAACTTACAGTGTCTGACATCACTGCACCACTGGTCATGTGCTTAGTCAAGTTTGACTATATCCTAAAAATAGGCACTCTCTGCAGATAAATAATTCAATGTACTCAGAGCCGAGAGCATAAAAACACATACATTTTTCATAGTCAGTACCGGTTTTCACAGAAATATTTTGTAACTCCGAAGCAATTTAAGCTCCGTGACATCTAGACAGACACTTCAAGTTGCCTTTAAAGAGGCCTGTGTGAGATCGATCACTTCTATTGCCAGGTTTTGCCGTGAAAGCATGTTGCAGGGGGATGTGCTGCTGGGTCTCTTGAGAGCAAAAGACCAAAATTGCAGTTGTTATTGATTTTCTGTATCAGGGTGAAAAACACTCCGATTACATCTCTTAAATTGGCTCTATGAAAGAATGTACACGGAAATGTAGGATGTCATATAGTAAGTATATGCTTGTTTGGTGCAAGTGTGTGTACACTGCATGTACTGCACACTTAACAGAAGTATCAGAGCTGTGTCTTCAATCCGTGTTGTGCTATTTGTTCATTTTACAGTCAGTTGACTTGAATGTGAACAGCTTTATGTGTCCGCACTGTCCTACTGTAAGATGAAGAAAGCTGAAGATGCGACTGCAAACTGCTTAAGTGACAATTGTTAAAATAAGAAACTGGGTTTGAAGCTGGACCCTCTGGGCAACCCTGGAGCCGCTTTCTCTCACTTTGCTCTACAGCCCCTCCAGCTGGGAGAGGGTTGGGTTACCAGGCACGAGACAAATGTTGTTTATTGTGCATGTTAAAGTCAAGGGAGGGTCTAACAAAAGACACTTTAAGTTGCATTATGAGAAGTATGGGATCAAGGTTTTGGATGGATTTGGAACTCGACCCATACTAAGGACTAAAAGTCATTATATCTGTTACATTTAATTTGAAAAATCTTGAAAGGTTTTTATTTCAAGTCCCCCAATTTTATAGAAATCCATCCATCATCCATCCATTTATTATCTGTAACTGCTTATTCTCTTAAGGGTCGCCAGTCTATCACAGAGCTGACACATAGAGACAGACAACCATTCACACTCACATTCACACCTACGGGCAATTTAGAGTCATCAATTAACCTGCATGTTTTTGGACTGTAGGAGGAAGCCGGAGAACCCGGAGAAAACCTACGCTAACACGAGAGCATAACAACACAGAAGGGCCCCAAGCTGGGTTAGAACCTGCAACCCTTTTGCTGTGATGTAGCAATGCTAACCATGACCCAGCCTCCTTCCTTCAGAGAGAGAGTGCGGGGGGGACAACTGTAGATTCTGCATTTTTACCTGCGCCAAGGCCAAAGGCTTAGGAAGGAGGTTATGATTTAACGCGTTGGTTTGGTTGTTGGTTTGTTGGTTTGTTTGTTTGTTTGTTTGTTTGGTTGGTTGTTTGTTTGTTTGTTTGTTTGTTTGTCTGTTAGCAGGATTACTCCAAAACATCACGATGGATTTGAATGAAATCTCTGAGCAGCTGTCAATCACTCGCAAACTAGGCAGCGCTGATCAAATATGAATCAATAAATTGTTATTGTAATTCCTATTTTTAGCATAAAATGTTTTCAGAATCATCTTGTAGTTTACTGTTTAGCTGTAAAATGAGAAAGTTTAGTTGAGGAAATACCAAGCACCGCCCACGAGTCGAAGCACAGCCAATAGGAACGCTCTCTCTCCCTGAAATGACCTGTGATTGACCAAAGTCTCCCGTCACGGACAAAGCCATGTGGAGGTGCAGAAGTCTAGTTACCTCTCAGAACACTTGAATTACAATATGCTGAAAGGTTATGCCAAATAATGCCAATAATATCCTGTCTATGCAGGTTTAATAGATCCAAACAGGTAATAATTTACATGCAATAAACATCTCCTCTCACAATCAACCCACTTCAAATGACTGCAAGTGGTTTTAAAAGGGATTTCATGTTAGAAAACAGTGAAGATATCACTTGAGTTAGACTTTTAAGTCAAAATGTGCACTAGGTTTTGTGCAGAGCATAATCTAGGCCTATTTGTATTTTATACTGTAGTTATGATTTAGCAGAATAAGCCACTAAATGTTCTGTAATCCATTTTTTGCAGACGTGGTACTGAATAAAATAATTGTTAAAATAACGGCCAGCAGCTTTAATTTAATCAAATCTCTTTGACCTTGCAGTTGAATCCTTTATTAAATGTTTTAATTAAAAACAATCAGACACGATATCGCACTATAACAAGGCCAGCCTTTTGATGAATTAATACTTCACAAATGACAAACATATTTTAAATGTTTATTGCATGGTTAAATGATTTGTGTACAGGTCAAACTATGAAAGGTAAAATGTCCCTTATAAGTGTTTAGGTGGCAAATTAAATTAATAACATGCACGATACTGTATAACATGGCCAGCATGTACACTTTGCATTTAAATTATCACAGTATACTACCCTTGAAATAAGACATGAGGACATTTCTGTGAATATAGTGCATCTTACCTTGGGAAGATGATGTTAAACCTTAAACCACCCCTTCCTCCTCTACCTCCCTCATTCATGATATAAGAAGGCGTTGTGACTCAGCATCAACCTCAGTTAACCTTTGTGGATATTCTATGACAAAAGCAGTCCTGTCTACGGTTTTGAATCTGTAGCGGGCTCTTGCTGGGGTTTTTCTGACACCTCCTCTTGTCTGGATCTCGGCCCTTTTGTCACACCGGTGTCTGAAAATCCTGGGGGATAAAAAAAGATTGGACAAGGCATTGGAAAATGTTGTTAAACTGAACGAGAAACAGTATCTGTGTTTAATTTCCTCGTGAGATCACTGTGAAATGAGTGCAGATAAATCAAATCAGGGAGACTGAGCACATTTATGGAGCAGAGTGGCTTTGTCGCTGCCAAATCAGCCACACATCTAGAGCAAAGGTTGTCAAACTTTTCATAGGTGATCATTTAAAGGGACTATTTGTAACTTTCAGAAATGCTTCTTAACAGCGACACCTGTGGCCGTGAAATCAACGAAAGTCAGCGTCGGGCTCGCGCTTGCTCGCTCTAAATATACCTGAACGAGCATCGCTCAAAACAGTGAGGCGACACACGTCAGCTAAAAGCACAATATCACTCTATATTTCAGCTGCTTGGCAGTAATGTTAGCCAGACGAAGGTCTCTCCATGAACATGATTTAGACCTGATCTTAGTGTTGGCTTTTCCTGCCTAAGTGCAGGCTGATGCAGTGGGGCTCTGCAAGCCTGTCTCCTCTGCTCTCTCCGTCCGCAGCCGGAGAGAGCAGAGGAGACACCGCACATGTGGCGACCCGCTACATTTATACGCTTAAAAAGTTACAAATAGTCCCTTTAAAGTCTCAATATTATTATTATTTTGATAGAATTGAGACTATCAATACAATATTAAATCAAGGATATAAATACAAATTAGATAGGTTGTTTGTTTCTTTTAGTGTTTTGCATAGCTTATGTTAAAGTAAAATTGTGATTATGTATGATAATGAACACACAACATACCATTGGAGCCACTTTCCTTCCATTTGATCTTGTTGTCTTCGGTGTGTCGTGTCCAAGTGGAGCGGAAGCTCACCAGCTCAGCTGTGATGTGAGCGAGACTCCACTGCAGACCTCTGGAGCTCTCCTTCCACAGATTACTGGTGAGACATAACAGTGCTCTCATAGCTGTACTTTTTATACTCTCTTCGTCCAGCTTTAACCTTATTCACCGTTCTCTCTTTCTTTCTTCCTTTCAAGTTTAGATAATTGTGAGTTTCTCTATAATATTCTTGTCTTTATTTAAAGGACCAGTGTGTAACATTTAGTGGGGATGTATGGGCAGAAATGGAATATAATAAGTGTATAATAAGTATGTTTACTTTAGTGTTTAATCACCTGAAAATAAGAATCGTCGTGTTTTTGTTACCTTAGAATGAGCCGTTTATATCTACATAGGGAGCGGATCCTCTGCTAGCCATGTTTCTACAGTAGCCCAGAACAACCAAACCAAACACTGGCTCTGGATAGGGCCATTCACGTTTTCATTTTTTCGCGTCGGCCACCGTAGTTTTTTCACATTGGAGAAGTTTCAGTTGGTTGCAATCTGCAACCTCACCGCTAGATGTCGCCAAATCCACACTACACCTTTAAAAATCAAAATGTCTCTTAAAGGAATATTTCGACATTTTTGGAAATTACGTTTATTTGCTTTCTTGCTCAGAGTAAGATGAGAAGTCTGTTCGTTAAAAAAGAAGCTACAGCCGGTTAGCTTAGCTTAGCATAAAGGCTGGAAACAGGGGGAAACAGCTAGCCCAGCTTCGTCAAAAGGTATAATAAAATCTGTTTACCAGGAGGTCACAGTACTTTATTACACGGCTGTGTTTTTAGTTGCAATACCACCACCGAGGGACCACTGGGACAAATTGGCGCCGCTATCCAGCTCTCTTAATGCATCCATATTTTCCAGTCTTTATGTTTAAAAAACTTCAACTAGTGTGTTACCTGTGTCTGTTGCAGGGGTCTGGTGGTCCTGGATTCTCCTCCACCAAAGGAATAACAATCTTTTCAGCCATGTCCGTCAGCAGAGAGAATGTAGGATACACAATGAAGTCTATGAAACCTGCAAAAGAAAATGTTGCTTTTTTATACCGGTAAAGAAATGTCAAATGTAAGTCAGTGATTGAAGAAATGAGATGTCATATAAGTCATAGCATTTTCATGACTTCAAACAGACGTGAGAATGGGAACTAAATCAGTTTTATAGAATCAGTGAGAAGAGGACTGAGTGAAACAGGTTTTGAAAAGTGTTTTGTGAGACGTACCGATCTGAGACTCAGCTACCAGCGTGCTTTTTCGATCACACAGTGGAGAGAAGGGAAGGCCGAGCTCTGCCTCTCTATCACCCTCACAAAGATAGAAAGAGAGAGAGAAGATATCTTAAAGGGCATCCCACACCTCAATATAAAAATAACTTTTTAAAGGTTATTTCACCGGAACACATTCACCACTTGAGACTTTTAGTTTGCAGAATATTTCGTTTTTTTAAAGTAACACAAGAAACATTAAAGAGCCTTTTTCAGAGAGAGGTTTCTCACATCTTACTTTCAAAGAGAGTAAGATGCTGCCCGACACCTTCTCTAATCTATTTTTTCTTCTAGTTCAGACAGTGAAAATAGAAGAGACAGGACGGCTGCACATAAAAACATATTGCTGCATTTACTGGAAATCCACTCAGTTAAAGTACCAACCTCACAATACCAGATAATTCTCTCATCTATCTATAAGGCTCCATTAGCGTAGAAATAATGGCTTTTTAAGAAGGTTGTATGAATGCATGATTGACAGGTTTCTTCACTATGGGATAAGTGGGGTTTTTCATCAGTAAGTAGCGCTTTAAATGGCCATGAATGTTCAGGGAAATGACAATAATTTGTAGGCAGCACTGAAAACTCCTGGGAACGGGCAGGAAATTATGTGGAGTTTCAATTTTAGGTCAGGTGACCCCTGAGCCGCTAGTCCAAGGAGGCCTTCACATGTGAGCTATAGATGCAAATCAAACTAGTAGGGGGATTTTGACTCACAAATGGTCCACACCTTTTTCTAAAAAGTACATTAGTACAGTAGTAAATTAGGTTTAGTGTAATTAATTGGACTGACGGGTAAAATAAAGGTAGGAATTAGTGTTGCTATTCTTAGATTTAGATTTATTTTATGTCTCTCTTATTTTATCTCTGTCTATTTTTTATTTTTTTTAATTATTTTTTATTGTTTTTATTTGTATTATTTATTTTGATTTTTTTCCCTTTCTTTTTTTTATTTAGACTATACTTATTTATGATACTTTTCCAAAAAAAAATGCAATCCTATATATTTTATATCATCTGTTATATATCCATGAACGAATCATGGATATAATGTTTTATAATTATTTAATATAAATGGAAATGAGCACAGAAATATACTGAACGTATAATCTTCTTTGACTTACTAAAAAGTTGAAATCTGATTTACTTATCTAAGTAAGTATGCTATGCTATAATGAATTACCTTGTGTGCTACTAGCAATGATCAATAACCTACAATTTGTGCAATCACGTGCAAGGTGATGGTCACACGGAGGACCTCGCGAGATAAGAGCAGGTAAACGCGGATGATTGTGACGTTTTTAAATCTGAAAGCTGAAGTGAAACAACGGCTGACCGCAGTGAAGAGCAGATGAACTCTCTATGGAGGAGCTGCTCTGGAAGACAAAGTGAACTAGACTAGTCTAAATAAGTTGCCAAACAATCTCATCACAAGGTCCATTTAGTAGCTTAGCTGTTCTGGAGCTTTCAATTATGTCACGAGATCCTTATTAGAGGTTTTCCTAGTTGTCATGAAATTGTAGGTTTTTCAAATCACCAATTTCCCAGAGATTTTTATGGACTTCTCATCCATGTTATCCTTAAAATAAATAGTTAAAATGCATACCAGATCCATCTGCTGATACAGATAGTGTTCTATTATCAAAAGATCTAAAACAGCTATTAAATGGACCCTTGAGGTGCGGTCAGTAACCTTTTTGTTCCACTCTTAGCTGAATTTCTTCATGTTTTTGTTATACCGTGTCACTGCAGGTTATCTTGCTAACTGCAAATGTGAAGTAACAAAGTCTTAATATGATATAAAAGTATTTTCAAAACATGAACTCACTGTCCAAACATCAAATCGAATCATTTCCACTAACAATATAACAGAATTATCATTCAATTCAGGTCACATAATAACAAATTCAAGTATATTATTATAGTTTATTTTGGCCCTGATAGTGAGATTACTCCATTAAAATCAGTTTCCAAATCAATTTTGAACCTCAAGTTTAACAAAATAATCTAATTGAAGAGGTTGAACCTTCACAGTTTTCTTGATTGAAACGTTTAATTACACATATCGTTCCCAAAGCTCCACAATGAACTTCAAGGTTTTGAGGTTTTTCCTTGAGGTTTGTGAGTTTTGAAAGGCGACATCACCACTTCAACGAGATCAAATGGTTTTATATCTGGCTCAATCGATTCTCGGCGGATTTGTCTTTTTCCAGATCTGAGCTTGTAAAATGGCTTTAAAGCACACAAAGTACAAGTTCGATAAACCTTTCAAGGACACTTCCGTCCCTGACCGTCTCTGCTTCATACCTGAGGTGCTATTTATGTCGTTCCCTTTAGCGCTGACGTAATAAACCTCTTTGAAAGCTTCCCGCTCTCCCTCCCTGTCAGACTCCGATGAGTCAGTTACAGACCTTTAGAGCTGCTATTAGGCGTCCAACCTTTTCACTTATCAATCATGCTAAGATAATTACAGATCAGGGTAATATACAATGAAATTGTTACACATAAGATCTGACATCCTCGCTCACAGTGAGACAGTATAACGAAAAACACTGAGATAAAAACAACACAATAACTCAAAAGCCTTTCTAGTAGAAAATAAAAACAACGCTACATAATATTATCCCCTCTTATTGCCCCTCTTTCTTTTAAATAGATGAACAATTATGCATTGTAGCATTCTAGCTTGTTTTCTGTTGTGTTTGGCCGTCTAACAATAATCTAAGCTGTGGTGGAAAAATACATTTACTCAAGTACCGTACCTACAATTTAGAGGTACTTGTAATTTACTTGAGAATTTCCATTTTATGCTATACTCTATTCTTCTAATTCAGTAAATCTCAGAGGTGGATAATGTACTTTTTACTCCACTACATTAACTTGACACTTATTGTTACTAATTTACTTTTTAAATGATTATATTATATGATGTAATGCAGTACTATACTACTAATCTACCCA
>CAKALG010012157.1:1168-21328 GCA_916700815.1 Helicolenus hilgendorfi
AATGGCGTGGAACCGCGTGGGCGAGCTGCTGCTCAGTATTCCAGTCACGGCTCGTTTGCATTGAGAGTCGTCTAGGCCAGTCCGGTATGATTAGTTGACCACAGTAGTGTGGAGTTGCACCCCATTATCATTAAACGGTGGCAGTCATGAAGTCATATACTCCTCCCTGTCTCTCTAATTACACCCCCACTGTTGGGCTCCAAGCAATTACTGCCTGCCGCCAGAACGCTTCATCGTTCATTAGGCACACATAACGGACACATCAACAACAAAAACACAAGAAGAAGCTCATATTTCTGATTAACAACAAACTACCACCTTAGAAAAAATATTTTGAGGAAACGAAAAGATGTGTTTTGGAGAAAGGTGCCAAAAATGATTGAAAAATGAATCACATTGATGAATATTATTTGTCTTGATAGGTTGACGAGGGACATGTCTTTTGTCCTCATGTCCTGATTTGTGACCCGTCTTGTTCAGTGTAATGATATTGTATTGTATTGTACATTTAGGAGGCTAACTGCATCCTCATTTGAAAAAAATGTTAAATAAAGAAAGAATGCTTGATGTGTAGTTTAGGTAGACCTACAGCTGACTTTACAAATCTGCATGCAGTCTGACAGAACAATGTACCGACTGATTAATCCCAACTTTCTTTAATCACATTTTATTTTAACATCCACAGCCATTTAGAAGAACAATGGCTTAAATATTACAAGAACGAACCATAATCATCTACACCCATGAAGAAGGAAAGTCATTTACACATGATATTGCCTTAAAGAAAACTCTTTCTTCGAAATAATTAGGCCTTTTTTTAACAGTTGAACTCACCAAGTATTTCCCTCTAACTAAATAAGCAACAATCAAAGTTAAAGTTCAGGGGAAAAAAATTAATGTGTAATTTTTATCAGGAAATGATTACTTTATCCCTTAAACCTGCAGTAGTCAGTATATTTTTGGCATCATTGGGCAAAAATTCCATAATAACCTTTCAGCATTTTGTAATTCAAGTGATCTGAGAGAAAACTAGACTTCTGCTCCTCCTCGTGGCTCTGTTTTCAGGCTTTAGAAAATCTAGCCTGTGACGGGAGACTTTGACCAATCACAGGTCATTTCATTGAGAGAGCGTTCCGAGCGTTCCTCTGGTCATGTGACCGGAACTCGGCGTTCCTTCACCAGATTTCACAATGGCGGCGGCGTCACAAACGTTCTCATTTTACAGCTAAACCGTGCACTACAAGATGATTCTGAAAACATCTGAGGCAAGAAATAGGCATTAACGTAACATAATATTGATTCATATTTGATCAGCGCTGCCTAGTTTGACCGTTTGGTTGGAGTTCGCGAGTGATTGACAGCCGGCTCTCATAGACGGCAGATGGACAGCAGACCTCAGATCAGCTCTGACTGCTTGTTTTCCTCCGGTCTGTGAAATCTTGCAGATGCCGGATGACACAGAGGCACATCATTTTTTTCAGGTCACCTGTTTCATGTACTACTGTTACGATATAGCAGCTGTTTTATAAAAATAACTTTTTTTAATTGTATTTGCTCCAATCTCGCCTACTTCAGCTTTAATCACAAAATCTAATCCGCTTCATCAGAACTGTGCAACTTCACAGCTGCCAACAGATTTGCTTGACTTCACCTTTTTCTAACTGAAACCCAACCACTTCAAAACAAGTGAGAAGAGTTCAGACAGACTGGCAGAAGATAACAAACACAAGGCTTTCATCCAGGAGACCGCTGTTTGTGTTAATATTGTTGCTGTTTGCGTCACGTTATAATCAGCCGTTTGATCATGTCCCATGTTCACAACGTTCAGTGTCTTTTTAAACTGTACAAACATAGTAATTTTAAGCCCAACCATGTTGTTCTTTCCTAAACCTAACTATGGTGGTTTTGTTGTCTAATCCTAAAGTGACACCAAGGGGCCGTGACAAAGCGTTGGTATGTGGCAAGTTGGCATGAGAATGTGTTGGGAAACACAGGTGAGATTCTCAGATCTCATATATTCACAAGACCATGGTTGTTCTCAGTAACGTATAGTAGTATATTCCAGTGAGAGCAGTTTTCTAAATGTCTGATATTGGAGTAATTTATTATGATTTGAATAAGCCGTTAGTGATGAATGGTGTTCAATCAGAAATGGTGTTCATGCTGTCAGTTGAAACGTTGTTTTGTCAGCCTGCAGGTGAGTTTTAAAAGTCTTCTGTCTGACTGTTCAGTGTAAATCAATGAGCTTCATTTACAACAAAGTGGCAATTCATTTAGTAAAGTGTAAATAAGAGCGCTGCTTGAATAAAAGTTGTTTTCCTTGAATGCACCTTAAGATTTTCTTTTAAAAAAAGACTATTTAGCTTCCTCATGACACTAAATTACACACAGAAAAACACTAAAACACGGCACGGGACTGGACACGAAATGATCTCCTGAAGAGTTGAGTAACATTGGTGATTTGTATCAAATCAAACCTCAATCATCAGTCATTATTTTAACTGCCATTGCACAATGTTTTCGGATCCTGAGGTTTTTCCATTAAACAATGGAATGTTTCACCAGTTTCCAGTGGAGGACAAAGACAAACACACACTGAGAATTATAAGTTAAATCAGTGAAATTGTATTCAGGCTGGTTTATTTTACCTCCGGTTAAGCAACCGTTGAGATTCCTCTGAGTACACAGAGCTTCATTGTACATGTTGACTTTGAAAAGTACAGAATGCCTGTGAAAACATCATTTCTACACTTCTCTTGAGTTGAGCAATTGTTCGGTGAAACCAGAGTTGGTGGTTATGCAGACCGCGCTGCGTGAGGGCTTAGAAAAGACATCTTGGTATAACCACATGGTCAGCTGCTTGCAGCTATCTCTGCTTTTTGATCTCATCTGAAGTGTCTCTCTTGCCTCCCCGCTTGCAGAGCAGCCGTTGTCGCAGTGGGAATATGAGGAGGGAAAAGGATAATAACCCGGAGACAAGGTGCGCGTCCACCCCATGTTTGTGCATGTGTGTGTGTGTGTGTGTGTGAGATTGTGGTTCAGTGTAAAACACGGTCCATTAGTCCTTTTCAACAGCAACCACGTCTTCCAACAAGCTCTTTATATTTTCCTGGAACCAGGCATCTCCAAATAAATACTAGTTAGATGAGAGACATAGCACAACGAGATGAGGTAATATCAAGAGAGAAAGAGTGTGATGGAGAGGGAGGGGGGTCTGACGGAGGGGGGTGACCAACAGGATTGGTGAGGGAAGTGGTTTTCGCTGATAAAGAAAGGGAAAGGGTCGATTGTCCCCACCACTCTAGTGATAGAGGTGGATGCCATTAAGATAAGGAGGATTAGACCTGCCACCGCGCTGTCCTAGCTGCTCCAACCTGAGGGACAGGTGGAGAGTAAAAGAACCCATCCCGGGGGAGTCGATGTCACCTTTCAGTGACCAAAGAGACAGATTCATGCGGAGGTAATAGGATGTTGTTTGGATTAAGAGCAACTCCGTAACAAGCTTGAAAAACAGACAATATTTGTTATCAGCAGAGGAAGAAGCATTCAGATCCATGACTTCAGTAAAATGAGCAAACCCACGATGTAGCAATACTCCATTTCAGGTAAAAGTTCGGCATTCAAAGTGTTACTGAAGTCAAAGACTGATTTGGGGTTCATGCTCTGACTTTTTTTTCAAGAGTTTTTATGGTTGTGCTGAAAAATATGTTATGCTGCTCTCATCGCTCCCCCTTTTGTTATTATTTTCAGATTATTTCTGAGTAGTTTTTACAAAATCATTTCAGGAAAAAAAATCTTGTTAGTGTCTCTGGGACGCTACAGATAATATCCACAAAATGGAGAGCAGTCTTTTTACACAGCAGTATGTTCTATCTACAATGTGCTTTTCTATTTTGCTGCAACAGTACCAAGTTAAGTGAGTAACACATATGCATATAACAAACATGCACTGAAAGAAACACTGACACTAACACACACTTAAAGCAGCAGTGGGTAGAATTAGAGAAAATATGATTTTAAAAAAGTTATTGTTATAAAACAGTCACTATATCCTGACCCTAGTGCATAAGACAGGTAATCTGGAAAAAAACAACACCATGTGTCTCTGTGTCCTCCGGTGTCCTCCGGTGTCCTCCGGTGCTCCTAATGGAATGTGCAAGATTTCACAGACCGGAGGAAAACAACCAATCAGAGCCGAGCTGGAGTCTGCAGTCTCTGAGCAGCTGTCAATCACTCGCGTACTCCGACGAAACGGTCAAACTAGGCAGCGCTGATCAAATATGAATGAATATTCTGTTACTCTAATGTCTATTTCTCTCCTCGAATGTTTTCAGAAACATCTTGTAGTGCACTGTTTAGCTGTAAAATGAGAAAGTTTAGGACTCGGCAGCCATATTGAGATCTCTTGGGGAAATACCAAGCACCGCCCACCAGCCGGAGCACACTTTTTAATTTGGAGGAGAGAAATAGGCATTACAGTAACAGAATATTTACTTTGTATTTGATATTTGCCTCCGTTGAATGAACAGCCAATAGGAACGCTCTCTCTCTGAAATGACCTGTGATTGGCCAAAGTCTCCCATCACATGCTAAATTTTTAAAGTCTGAAAACAGAGCCATAAGGAGGTGTAGTAGTCTAGTTATCTCTCAGAACACTTGAATTACAATATGCTGAAAGGTTATTATGGAATTTTTTGCCCAATGATGCCAAAAATATTCTGCCTACTGCAGGTTTAACATTTCCCTATAACAGGCTCTGCATAAGTAGATAAGTCTCTCTTTAAATGGCCTGTTTTCAACATCTTGTTACAGAGAATTATGCTCAGCCACGCTCAGGTTTGAGCAGGAGTGAGAGTGACATTGTGAAAATGTCCACAGTGACCCTCACGGTCTGCTGCGCTCGCCCGTATTTCAACACATCACAACCTGGAAACGGTGATCTAATGGAGGCTGATTGATGAGACGAGGACAGAGACCATGAGGTTTGCTTCAGGTCCGGTTCCTCGGAGTTAGTCAGCAGCGAGAGCTCACATCGGGAGTTTTATGTCACTGTTGTGCTTAATGACCCGTGTGCTTCTCTGAGGCCGATTAAACACATGCAGTAAATCAACAGAGGAGGAACATACCAGTTTATCACAGCCTTTGTTTCGGGGCTGAGGGACGACTATGAATCTAACAGAACGCCACCGAGCTGACGGGGAGCGTGTAAGGACGACTCACACCGACGTGTCAGACAGACGGACTGTCTCAGCAGCCACCTGTGTGTCAAACAACAATCAATGCCTCTATTTCACCCAGCAAAGCAGCCTTATATAAGCAAGACTAGAGCATTGTTAGTGTTTGCAAGAAAGGACAGATGGAAGATAGTATCACCTCGTCACAATAAATGAGCTTCTCGCTCGAAAACAGCATTGCAATTAAAAACCCAAATATTCTGGTCTGGTTAATCTCATGCTGACTGCTGGTCTAATCCCAGACATAATTAACAGGGAGAGGAGAATGTAAAGCAGTGATTACTACTATTGTTAAGCTAAAAAAAATAGTGATTTCAGGGCAAAAGCAAAAAGAGTAGAAATGAAAAACTGTAAGTTAAATGCTGAATAATTAATCTGGCTACGAATAAGAACATTTTCATATCCAGGTCTCCGGTTGGAACCAAAACAACCATTTGGTCCTTGTTGCGTAACCTGTATTTTGATCTCATTTTTTAGTTATGAGACGTTTTTTTTTTTTTACCAAAATATATAAACTATCATCCAACAACAACAACATCCTTCTCTTCATTTTCCAAGCACACATTACATTTTCTGCCACAGGCTTTTAGCCAAGTTGAGCAGCCTTCTCCATCAAATACGTACAGTAGCATTCATCAACAATAGCCTAATTAAAAAGCTTTCAAGCTTGTTTTTCAGATCCACTAATCACACAGAGACAGTCCAGTGTTTGTTTATGGGCTGTGTGAGAACAAACATACGCTGCCTTACAGCAAATAAATCTCCAATAATCGAATTTGAAGTTCCCTACTTAAACGTAATTAGACTTATTCTTGCAAAAGAAACAGAGGATAATGTCTGCACTCAGCAATATCCACACTGGAAAACTGCAGCAAAGTACAGATTTGATGTTTGCCAGCCAGCAGCTTGTTTGAAGCTCAGTAATGATCATGACAAAATGAAACAAGCAACACATTAGCTGACAATGCTGCAACACGGAGCAGAAAGCCCCAAACACAGCTGGCAGAAAGCAAAAAGGTTGTGACTCCTGGAAATGGGAGAAAAATCTTACCAGCACAGCATCGCTCTGAAAAGGAGAGAGGGGAAGAAAGAAACACCGCGGCGACCAGCCCTTTGAAAGCACTGATGTTCATTTACTGTGAATGAAATTAGTATAAATTCGTTAGTCAGAACCGGTGATCTCCTGCAGACTGGGACAAACATAAAGCAGCTTTCAGAAGCATAAATCTAACTTTGTATTGTAGTTTATGGCTCTCTGCAGTAGTCACATGCGTCTCCTGTTTGCACTCCATGCTTGCAGAGTGTCTTCATAATTCAGAGGGACAGATAGATGACCTAACACCGTTATGCTTGATTACATGCTCTCTCTTGGACTTTTCTGATTCATGTGAGTAAGAGGTACATCGCTGTACTTCCCTACAGGAATAACATTATAGACCATGACCGGACAGTGCTCACGTGTGACACAATATGCCGTAGAAGTTGAATGACGAGAGAGAAATATGATTCACACTATATTAAAAACCTATATCGCTAGAGCTTTGGCGGAGTATTTCAATTTATTTTGGGACCTTTTGTTAGCTGCAGGATTACAGTAGCCTATTAATCAAAGTCCTTTTTAGGCAAAACAGGGCTTGTCCCGAAGATTGCAAAATTGTCAGATGTATGTTTTTTGATCGATGTATTCAAGATATTTGTCACAGTTCAGGGAATTACAGGTTTAGACTGTCAAAGCGACCGTGATAATAATGCGTTAACGCAAATTTGTTTTAACGCCACTAACTAATTTCTTTAACGCATTAACGCAATCGGTCTTTCGGAGGTTGTAGCGGGCTAGACTATTATGATGATCACATGCAGTTTGGGGCAAGTCATAGTCAAGTCAGCACACTGACACACTGACAGCTGTTGTTGCCTGTTGGGCTGCAGTTTGACATGTTATGAATGGAGCAAATTGTTTTATGCTAAATGCAGTACCTCTGAGGGTTTCTGGACAATATCTGTCATTGTTTTGTGTTGTTAATTTCCAATAATAAATATGTACACACTTGCGCTAAATCTTTGCCCACTCCCATGTTTATAAGAGTATTAAATATTTGACAAATCTCCCTTTAAGGTACATTTTGAACAGATAACAAATGTGCGATTCATTTGCGATTAATCAAAATTAAATATTTTAATTAATTGACTGCCCTAGTTTAGATCCAAACCTAGATGAAGTGATGAGGAGGCAACAGGGAGCATTTTAATGAGTTAATGAAAAGATGACTTACAGCTGAGAGTCCAAAAACACCAGACACACTGAACACTGGAAGAAACAAAACACTAACCAAAGCTGGAACTTTGATACAAGCTACTAAGGCAGATAACAGGAGAATAAAACTCCATACAGCAACGACGAATGAACCATCAGTCTCAGTATAAATACTGAGACTAATGGGGAGGTGGGAACAGGTGAGTACAGAGCTAACGAGGGAAACTAATCAGGACGGGAAAACCAACACATTCTCATCCCAACTCATCACATACTGACACTTTCCAGTCGCAGTAAACACGTGCTTAATGTTGTGAATTAAACAAAAATACTTGCTTGGGTTTAGGCAACAAAACCACTTAGTTAGGTCCAGAAAAAAATAACATGGTTGGGTTTAAAACTACTACGTTTGTACAGTGAAAAAATATGACGTGAACACGGGACACGAACGAACAGCTGATTGTAACATGAAAGTGAAACGTAACACACGGGACACGAACAACGGTAACTACATCACCACTTCCTCTGAGCGTTTACTGTTGGATGAGTTTCCAACGTAGGATTGCCTTGTGCAGCGGTGTCGAACGCCGATGGCCGTGACAAAGCGCATGTAGCCTATTTGACGTCCTGGGAATGGAACGGGCGAGTAACAAAATATAACAGGAAACACTAAACATGAATGAGTGACATAAAACAATAAAGCATAACCTGAGGGAAGGGCACATTATGACAATATTGTAGGTATAAAATATAAGAAATGACTAAAACCTTAAAAAGAACAATATTTTTGGTTATTTTAAGTCGAGTTTTATAAAGAATTCAACTTCTCAATGTCCGTGACCCCGAACATCAAGATTCAAGATATCGTGGAAATCAATTATGCAGCACTTCACACAATGACTACATGAGAGGAAACATCCTCTCTGCTAAATAAAATCTATGAATAAATTATTAACTCAGTTGCAAACCTCAACTCCCCGCCGTGTTGCACTCCATCAGTCACATTGTTGTTGTTGTTAAATGACTGCCAGCTCCTTCACTTAGAAACATTTCTGCGACATTAAATCGTCAATCATTTAAATGTTGCTGCATGTGAGCAACAAAGGGGATCTTTAACGCTGTTAAATGCACGCTCTATTCTGGGTTCGATCCACTAAAGTTGTTTACTCCCATCTCGTCCTGGGCAGCAGCAGCAGCCACCTGAGCAACTGGGAGCCTTCGAGCATCAGCCAAACACACTCTTGCTTTTTATTATCAGCTAATTAGTGTGGTTAATCAGGCTGATAATGAGCCTGGGCGCCGTGCCATTTCAATCTGACACCAGGCCAGGGTTCAGATCCCCACCAAGAAACACCTCGGGCATCCCAGATCTCATAGTCTTCCTGGACGCGAGAGGAGAGAGGGATGACAAGGGCGACAGGGATGAGTGGCGTTTGTTTTGATGATAACAGGAGGGCATAAATCCACACTTT
This sequence comes from Helicolenus hilgendorfi, assembly GCA_916700815.1. Taxonomy (NCBI): domain Eukaryota; kingdom Metazoa; phylum Chordata; class Actinopteri; order Perciformes; family Sebastidae; genus Helicolenus; species Helicolenus hilgendorfi. The sequence goes on from CAKALG010012157.1 coordinate 10,129, forward strand.
TATGGCTGCAGGGATAATAAAAACAGCCAAAAGGGGTTTAGAAACTCTGTGTTACTGGATGATCCGTCTGCAGAGCGCCTTGAAAACACATCTGTCTTATCTCTCTGCAAGATTTTCAGATTTGTCTGCCCTTTCCTCTGAGCAGCTGTGGACTCTCCACAGGGAGAAAAAAGGGAAATTGATGCTCGTAACACATCATGTTGACCCTTCAGATACACACACACACATCATAATCCACCTAAACACACACATCCCCAACACCTTATCACAGTACTTTAATGGAAAACAATCCAGTCCTATCACCTCCCATCTCCCTCCTCTTCCTCCCTCCCTCCCTCCCTCCCTCCGTCTCCTTCTCTCCCTCTCTCTCTGCTGCCTCACTCATTCCCTGAGCAGCACACTGAGCTGGATAACGTCTCCTTCAACCCGCAGCACAGACTCATTTCTCTACACACCAGCTCTGAGTGGATGCTCAGCAGGGGTGTTTGAGATATTAGCGCGCTGTGGGGGGAACTCAGCTCAGGGACTTCTACCATCCACATACAAAGGTAAGCCTCTGGATCCTCTAGGTTAGATTCCTGTTTGCTGTCAAGCACCAAAGTGAAGGTGGTTAAAGTTATAGCCACCTGAAACTGCAGCCTTCAGATTCTCTCAGCAGTCCCAAGACAGATTTGTGAAACATTTTCTAAGATGTTGTTCTGTTTGGACATTTTTTTTACATGTGGAAATGTGCTGCTGTCATTCTTATAGACTTGAAGGTACTGTATATATGGTCAGCAGCAAAGCGCTGAACTAGAGAAAGTGTGTTGGCAGTGTGACCTGCGAGGTAATCCTTGTTTTGTTTGGAGCAGTAAGTTTAGAGAACAGTACCAGCCACTGAATGTAATCTTAATGGGCTTAAAACAAGGAGACCTGAAAACAGTGAGTACAGTTTAGTCTCACTTTCAGAGATTTTATTTTGACACCTTTGAACCTCTGACCTGTTGGATTACACCACGCCACTGCTAGGTTTGTTTCATGCATCATAGACACATTCAGAAAATTGTTATTTGAGTCTCTCAGTACGTGAAGAACCACATTTGACCTGAACTGAATCATCAGTGTCACTGAATCAGGAGCTTTTTTTTTGCATTGATGCTCCTCTCACTGTTGATAGATTATGTTTTCTATATAAATCCGTCATAAAAATCAGAAGCAATATAGCCTGCGTCCTCACGATGTTCTACAGATGTCGTACAGATGTTGGTTCCCAGAGTTAAGACAGAGTCTCCGTTCTCCTGGGGACTTGAAATTGCCAGATATGATTGCTGTTGGTGAAGTCAATTTGAAAGGATCTGTAAAATACTACTTTTGGTCAATGTGTTTGCTTTTAAATTTCTCATTTTTGCTTCAGATCGTTTATGCATCTTAACTGTAGCAGTTATCTTAGTCTGCTAATGTTGGTATTTATTGTTGTAACAGTGTTTTAATGCTGCCCTCCTGGTCAGACCCCTCGCTGGGTGGACGCATCATCCGCAGAGGCCTCGCTGTGATGCACCAGTATAAAGCTGGAGGATATTATGTGTAGTTACAGCTGGAGGAAGAGAGACAGGTTCTCTCTGTCACTCACTGCAGCTTCTTATTCTGTTGTCGGCTGTCGGTTTTAATTGATAAAAAATGGAAATACACTGAGTGGTACCTTGCGCACACAGCAATGAGCAGCATGGAGATGTTTTTTGTTTTGCCCCTGCATGGGTTTTGGTTCTCAGTCTACACAGAGGCGTTCCTTACTATAGATATAAAACATATATTCTTTTATATCTATGGTCCTAACCATCTGATTGGTGGACCTCTGCAGGACAATCTGCAAAATCTACTCGAGAAAAATACCACTCCAGCCAATATTTTTTTTAAATAAAATAAATAAATGAATAATTATATACTGTATATTTGTAGCTACAAAGCTTCAAAGTTTTATAAGTTAATAATAATGATAATATTTTATATATTTAGCATGTTTTAAAACAAGGTTACAAAGATAAAAATTGTCAGGTAAAAGAACAAAAAAGAATAGAACATAGAGTATCATCAGGTAAACAGACAGTAAAGGACAGTACTAATGAAGCAGGAAAAACATATATATTTCAGTCTGCAATTGTTTGTATTCTATTTGTTGTCTTATCTCCTTCAACTAATAAAATAGCATGATATTCAGTAAAGGGTTATTGCATTAATGATACAGAAACAAACACACATCATTTATTTAATTTCTTCAACTGCCATTATTATTACGAGAGGCACAAAGACCAATGTCATCATAACAGCGTAGCCTGAATAAATGCAAGAAATAGCGTTAACAAAGACGTGCTCCATGCTTTGATTATCGACAAACTGCTTGATGATTTCAGTTTTGGTCAAAACAACAGACACATTTAGACAGATTTTGATTCAGTTTGACTAAACTCTAAATAAATAAAAATAAATAAAATAATAAAATCATATTTCTAATGTGTCTGAAAATCAGTTTAAAATGCTTAAAACTGTTGGCTGACAAAATGTTTTTCCATTTACCACAGGCTGATGATTCCGGTTTATTGCTTACTTATTTATTTTACCAAAGCTTAAAATACTATTGTAACCATATTGTCCTTATTGTCATTTTACTGTTTTGAAATGGAAAGTTTTGAAACAAATACATTCACACACCAAATAGCTCCCGTTAGAAGAATTGTAATGCTGTGTAACATTTCAACTTTGCTTGATATTTCTTTAATTCTTTAACCACCTTATTTGGTGCTGGGATGTGCGTGTCTTTTTTTATCGTTTTGAATTGTTTCTTCTTGAAATGGAAAAGACTAAATATGAATGGGGTTTGTGGTTGCTTATAGATATCATTTGAAATGCATGTTTCTAACAAAACTGCTCAATTTCTCAAGTGTCCTGAAAACAGGGAGAAATGAAACAGAAAGGCAGCAGAGCTTAACATCTGAGGACATTTAAAGACGTAAATATGTCTTCCCATTGGACAACAGACCTTGTACTGACACAGTAGACCGCACATTATTGCTCAGTTCTCCATAAAGGGATGCAGCATAACAGGATTTTATCTCAGAGACCGTTCCAGTCTGATGCTGAGGATGTCAGTGGAGCTCTAACAAGCCCCTGCCTGCTCTTCATCACTGTAGTGCCAGCTATGTGCCCATGAGTATTCATCAGGAAGGGCTAATGGGGCACAGCAGTGTGAACCTCTGATTTACAGCCCGTCCCCTGTCAGCGGCAGGCCTAATGATAGGGCAATGGGGCTGGTTATGGAGAAACAGGTGCTGCTGCAGAGTGAATAGATGCAAAGCAATGCTGCTGAAAGCCACGGGTGATTGTCGTTTTGTCCCCTGCACAAATGCTCATTTGCAATATTGTGTTCACACGTACATAATTATTGTGCATAGAAATTAGCTCTCTTGAAGTAGGCTTATGGCTAGAGGTCTGGTGCGTGTGTGTGTGTGTGTGTGTGTGTGTGTGTGTGTGTGAGGCAAATATATCAAACAACAATAAGCAGTGAAAGTTTCCCAAATGGTTTCCAGAATAAATGTCATATTCAATATACGACCCTCTATCCATATTAACTCCAGATGGAGCTCGATGATGAAGTGAGAAATAATAACGCCCTAAATGAACTCATATACACTGAACTAAATGTATTGACTGTGGTCAGGTTATTAAAGCCCTGGAGAACATTATTATAGTAAACTAATCACTTGAACAACCAAGGCATTATGTGGCATTAGGGCTGGGCCATACGGAGGAAAATAAATATTAGTATAACAGGGAGAACTCACTTTGATATCTGTTTCAAATACAGGATGGAAATAATCCAGAATATCCAGTAGTGTTGAGTGAGGGATTTAACTCACATATTGTTAACTTAGATAGCTACATAATCTACTCATGTAAAGATCAGAGCCAGTTTCTACTTGAGGTGTCTTTAAAGTGAGGGAATGACAGAAATGTCTCCAACTAAAACATGTACATATATTTCAGGATATGGTGCATCCTTGGGAATAATCATTTTGAATCTTAAATAATAAAAAATAATAAAACAGTTTTCAAAATATGACTGAAAAAAGTCGTCTCTTGGCTCAATTTGCAGTACAACTAGTCCATCAAGAGGAGTACGGCAAACGTGAACCAATCAGTCCTAGAAAAGGTTAAGGTTGATTAGCCTTTCTAATCTTTTTATTTATCTTTTATTGAAACATTGCAGTTTACATTGAGATTTACATAACAAGTTCAAACTATAATCTATAAGTAAATGGCTCAACCTGCCCTATGGCTTTTTGCTCAAATTAACCCACCAAAAAAATCCCTTTGAACGGATAAAAGATGTTTTTTTTAAACCTAAATGTGCTTAACACTTGTCGTATGGGCCTCTCTCCATCACAGGGTCAGTAAAATGGATGACTCTTCCAAAAAGTGTAGTCACATGATCAGTTTTGTCTATGGTTGCCTAGAAACAAGGGGTGGCTCAACTTCCCCACAGGCTCAAATCACCCCACTACTGTACATTTCCAACCCTCATCACACAAAGATGTGTTCCTGACGTCTCAGGTTCCCAATTGTTTTGGCTTGTGGCCCACGAAAATAAAAGAATACCTTCTGGTGATACCAGATGTGAGCGGTGTTTTTTATCTTTCTCAGATTGTTTCATTTGAAGGATTTTGAGAAGACTGAGGAGCTGAAAGTGTCCAATATTTCCAGCCTGTTCTCATTCCAAGTTCGTCCAACAAACACAAGGCTTTCATCCAGGAGACAGCTCTCCGTGTCCCGTGCATTCAAATTTCACTTTCATGTTACAATCAGCTGTTCACAACGTTCGGTGTCATTTTCACTTTACAAACGTAGAAGTTTTAAACCCAACCATGATGTTTATTTCCTAAACCTAACTATGGTGGTTTTGTTGTCTGAAACTAAGCAAGTGTTTTTGTTTAATTCACAACATTAAACTACACTAGGCAGTATGTTTTTGTCATCATTAGGCAAAATATCCATTATAACCTTTCAGCATATTGTAACTCAAGCGCTCTGAGAGAAAACTAGACTTCTGTACCTCTTCTTCACCTCTCTTGGCTCTGTTTTCAGGCTCTAGAAAATCTAGCCCGTGATGGGAGACTTTGACCAATCACAGGTCATTTAATTGAGAGAGCGTTCCTATTGGCTGTGCTCCGGCTGGTGGGCGGTGCTTGGTATTTCCTCAGCAGATTTCAACATGGCTGCCAGGTCACAAACCTTCTCATTTTACAGCTAAACAGTACACTACAAGATGATTCTGAAAACACTTGAGCAGAGAAATAGGCATTACAGTAACAGAATATTGATTTATATGTGATCAGCGCTGCCTAGTTTGACTGTTTGATCAGAGATCGCGAATGATTGACAGCTGCTCAGAGATGGCAGACGCCAGCTCGGCTCTGATTGGTTGTTTTCCTTCAGTCTCTGAAATCTTGCAGATGCCATTAGGAGCACCGGAGGACACTGGAGGACACAGAGGTTCATGATTTTTTTCAGATTCCTGTCTCATGCACTACCGTCAGGATATAGTGACCGTTTTATAAAATAACTTTCTTGAATCATATTTGCTCCATTTCTACCCACTGCTGCTTTAAGCATGTGTTTACTGCGACAGGAAAGTGATGCCAAGGGGTCTGACAAAACGTCAGTATATGACGAGTTAGGGTGAGAACACGTTGATAAACCACATGACAAAGGCAAAAGTCAGAAAAAAGCAACATTTTGTATCATAGTAATTGTATTTGTATTTCTTATCCCTGTAATCATCTTATGAGCCTTCTAAATTATTGTTGGATCCCTTTTTTTGGGGTCCCACACACCACGTTGGGAACCAATGGTATCTAAAGCTAAGCAAGACAAAGCAATCATTGTTTCATCTCCTACTAAATCTCCCACTACCTTTTGAATTCCTGTCACATTAAGATAGCAGAATGTAGGCCCACTTTGTTTTTATCACAGCTACGTTTTACATTACTTCAGAAAAGAAAAACATGCACCGTGACATACTGTATGTGCAACTAGACCAGACCAGTTTCACAACTCCTGCCAGTGAAGTTGTTGTAGGTGTTCAGCAGTTGAAGCTCCTCACTGCAGGTCAGCTGGCACCGTTTACTGATGGATCACTGCACAGCCCCCACACACACACACACACACACACACACACACACAGCTCTCTGCCTGGACCATCCCACACTCCAACGGTGTCTTTTCCCACAGAGCTGGCAGTCAGGAGGAATATGGGCAAATCCGAAAGCCAAATGGATATCATGGAGAAATCAAGTAAACCTGGGAAGCGTCGTTGGACTGCTGCAGAGATCGGTCTGTCCGTGCTGCTGCTGTTGGTCAGCTGTGCCTTAGCCGGGCTGGTAGTCCTCTACACATCGATGGTGAAAGGTAATGGGCTCACTGTGGAAAGATCCAGATATTACAGATGGCAGCAGTAACAACAAGTGTCTCCCTGCTCTGATTTTGACTGTTTGGAATGTGGCATTGACACAGGAAATGATCTTGACTCTACAAATGCTACCAGATATGACTTTGCTTTTGTCTTTAGGGGGAGATAGCAGGTCAACAGTAGATGTCAGATAGAAGTGGCAGCTCAGCACTATGTGACAAGTTGTTCTAGTCATAAATCTGTAATAAACATGAATGAATGAATGAATTAATTATTTAAAATAAATTGTAAAAGTGTATAAGGGTTTAACATTGTGATAGAAGTATATGATGACCATTTTCACACTCGCTTATGTTATATCTTGAGGTCAGAGGTCAAGGGACCCTTTTGAAAATGACCATGCCAATTTTTCCACGCCAAAATGTACCCCAAACTTGGAGCGTTATTTAGACTCCTTACCGACAAACCACCAGTGGTTACCAGTGGATTCCTTAGGTTGTCTAGTTTCATATGATATCTCTATCTTTACTATAGCTTTAAAACTGAACCTGCCAGAGCCTCTAAAAGACAGAAAAGTCGGTCGGGATAGCCCACGATCCCCAGAAATTGCTTGTTAACAGTGACACCTGTGGCCGTTAAGTCAATGACAGTCAGCGCCTGTCCGTGCCGACACACACCAGACTGGACGTGATGGATAGGCATCATGTTGGTTAACGTTAGCAACATTAGCCAGCTAAAACCACAATATCACTCTCTGCTTGGCAGTAATGTTAGCTTACCAAACGAAGGTCCGTACGAAGCAGTCTACAGGCTGAAGCACAAAAAGTCGCGGAAAGGTCAATTTTTTTTAGGTTACAACGTGTTCCCTCATTTGCAATAAAAAACTATTCATACATGTAAAAAGATACAGAGTCCCTTTAAATGTTTAGTGATTATTATAATTTAGAATAAAGTCATCCTGACTGAGTCTAAAGATCAGTTTCTTCCAACCGTTTCAGAACAATCTAACAAGACGAACGTGTCGAGGAGCTCAACAAGTGAAGGTGAGTGTTGAACACTGGAAGCGCCGTGTGATGAGTGGGTTGGCATGTGTCATATTGGAGCCTGCACATCTATTGATAGTCCCTGTAATTCCCTTTACTGCCTGATCAGCAGTGGCACACAAAGGTGAAAGAACAGAGTCACTGCTGACATAAACACTTCCCGTCAGACACACAGACTACGCCGTAGATCTAAACTATGTACAACAAGCTTTTTCATACAACATCCTCCTCGTCTCAGTCGAGGTGTACTTTGTCAAATGCTTTCTCATGAATGTTGACACTGATTTTTCCAGGCCAGCTGTTTCGCTCCAGCCACAACAGTGTGTGCACAACAGCGGACTGTGTTACTGCAGGTGAGAGGAACTGTTTGTTTCTTTTTGCTCTCCTGTTGTTTCATTTTACAAACAAAGTCAACCCCCCATCCCTTCAAAAAGCTGTTTCCTAACCACATGTGGATCTTGTCCCATCCTGTCCCTCTTTCCCCAAAGCTGCTCGGCTCTTGCAGAACATGGACAAGTCAGTGAAGCCTTGTGATAATTTCTACAAGTATGCCTGCGGGGGTTGGCTGGAGAGGCACGTGATCCCGGAGACGAGCTCCCGCCACAGCGTCTTTGACATTCTGAGGGACAAGCTGGAGATTGTCCTCAAAGGTCAGCTGGGTTTAATCCTTAAGTGGTCAGTGGGCTGCAGCATTCAGAGCTGTGCGTGGGCTTCATTCAGACATGAAAATGTCTGCGTGTGTTTTGTTGTTGCAGGTGTTCTTGAGATGGAGAATGAGCAGGACAGAAAGGCCATCAAGAAGGCCAAAGTGCTTTACAACTCCTGCATGAATGAGAGTAAGGCACTCCATACACCTCATCTAAACATGAGTGCTTTACTTCGAAAAGGAGGCATAAAACACAGTTTCTGGAGCTGTTTATTGTTTCCACCTCAGCCAAGATTTCTGCTGGAGTCACCAAGTTGCATTTAAGACTTTTAAGCTCTATTTAATGGCATATAGAGAATGCAATTTAATACCTGATCACCGTGATCCTACTGGCCAAAGTATGAAAGTATGATAGAAAACCAGTAGAGACGATGTGGCCTAGACTTATTTATTATTATATTACATTTGTCAGTACTTACCAGTATAGCAGTATCCATCCATTATCTATAATAATCTTGCTTTGCGGCGGCAGGGCTAACCACTGCACCACCAGTATAGTACCACGGCAGCCCAGTATAGCAGTATAGAAAATTAATTTCCAATCATACAATATATGTAATGAATGCAGCCTGGACATAGTGTGTAACATTTAGGGGGATCTATGGGCAGATATGGAATATAATATTAATAAGTGTGTTTTCTTTATTGTATAATCACCTTAAAATAAGAATCATTGTGTTTTCGTTAGCTTAGAATGAGCTGTTTATATCTACATAGGGAGCGGGTCTTCTTCACAGAACCCCCGTGTTTCTACAGTAGCCCAGAACGGACAAACCACTGTGTTAACTTTTCCTGCTTGGGCCGGAGTAGATAATGTTACTCGCTCCGGAGTAACTTGATATTCTCAGAGCTAAACTAAGTCGGATTTCTGCTCCCCTAGCTCACTTGTTCGCTCACACACATTCTCTGCCGTTCACTCTCCCTCGCTTCGCCTCCACGTCCCACGTAGGCACACACTCTACACACTGCTATTCTCCAAATGACCTACGCTACTCTCACAACAACTCTACATAAGGCCATTCACGTTTTCTTGTCAGCCACCGTAGTTGTCCTACACGCTTGGCACACGGGAGAGGCTTCAATCTGCAACAGTTAATTTAAGTTTTTGCTAAAATGAACGCTTGCCTTTTATAAGACAAGAAGCTTCCTATAGCTACTGTAGCAGTAGTGACAGTGTTGGCTAAAGGTCTGATGTTGCAGACTGAAACTCCACAAAAAAGTACTGAAGTGCCTCCTGCAGCACAATCCACTGTCGAAACAATCCCAGTTTAAGGTGTGTAATGTCTCCTGACAGGTACAAGGACATTTTATTACTATAACTAAGATTACTGCCTATGGCAGAAAAGAGGAAATGTTTAAGAATTATGTAAATTCAAATTTGAGGACTTAAAATAAGACCTGCAGATACCCTGCTCGGCAGATGGAGATGTTCAAATTTCCATTTTTTTTCTGAACCCTTTAAGGACTTCTTGTTCATCTTGCTTCAAAAGTAGGGATTGAAGGTTTATTGTTGTGGTGAGACTGATTTTGTCAAGTGCTGTTTCCAAGGTTAAAAAAAAAAAGTTCAATCTCTTTGTTTTATGTGGTATTTTACCTGCAGGCCTCATAGAGCAGCGTGACTCTCAGCCCCTCCTGAAGCTCATCGAGAGTATCGGAGACTGGCCCGTGGCGTCAGATGACTGGAACAGCACTACAGGTAGAAACACACTCCGATCAATGTCTACAGCTTAACATGCAAATGTGCACGTGCAATGCATCCACACAAACAACACACTCGTGTTCCTACTCAAATCCATGTGCTCACGCAGAGCTCGCGTAGCTATATTTGAAGCTCAGTGAATTGCTGAGTGTGAGCTTTGTTGGCGGGATCAAGAGGCCGCCCGAGGCTCTTCAGCTGGGAGCGTGATGATGAGTGGGTAGAGGAGCAGGTCCTCACTCAGGACTGTGAAGGATGCTTTAAATAGTCTACGCTGCTCTTCCCCAAGCTCTCGCCACTTTAATTAAATGTAATCATGGACGGTGGCTCAAACTGAATTAGCCACACATAGCTGCATCTGCACACAGCCCAGTTATAATGGGCAAGCAGAGGCACAGAGGGAGCCTCATTTTTGCATCCTGCTACATTGAATAGTTCTTTACAGCTAGATAACTGTGTTTAAATGAAGTGCCATTTCGTTTCCTGTCCTCGCAGAGGAAGCATGGAGCCTTGAGGACACGTTGGCAAAGCTTAACGCTCGTTTCCACAAGAAGGTTCTGCTGGACATGTACGTGTGGACGGACGACCGGGACTCTCGGCGCCATATCATTTATGTAAGATCGCAAACAACAGATTACAGTCGTAACGTCATTATGCAGTCATTATGTATTAGTCTGTCTATTAATAGCCTACTTTCCAACTTCCCTACCCTCTCTGTGGCAGTCAGCTCAGGCCAATTCATTTCTAAAAGATGTAATTCAATACGAGCCACAAATATATAGTTTAATTTTAATAAAAGGCTAAATAAGTTCCAACTAGTAGTAGTTTATAGCACTCAGGAGTAAATAGTGTATTTGTTAGGGACTATTTTCAGCGGTGGATTAATACACATTTTGTGTACCTGGGAGTTTTTAGGACTGTGTATGTGTGATAGACTCAATATAAACTGCAGTGCCCGTGTTCATGGTAATGAAGGGACATGTCAGCCAGTGTAACATTAATTTGTTTTTAATGGTTGTGTCTGGAAGATAACCTGCAAATTGCAAAAACTTGCAAAAACTCTGGCGAGACTCGCTACCCGAGGACCTATCCTAACCTTAACCAATCAAGGTCAATGCCCAACCATAAAGGAGCTAAATACGGGATTGGGGGCATTTCTATTACCTCTCAACGGCTCTCAACATGACGGCAGCGAGCCAGCGACTTGCAGCCAACGGTGCTAACAGTGCTAACAGTGAAAACAATGGCGAAAGTGCTAGTGTGATAACAGTATTCACCTGAGGGCGAGCCGGTAGGGTGGGCGCTTGGCTTCCACA
>CAKALG010012159.1:0-10218 GCA_916700815.1 Helicolenus hilgendorfi
TAACATATTTCACTCCCTCACCCTCGACTTTCCATCCTCCTTAGTATGTATGGGTGTTCAGCACATACATATTATGTGACGGTGAAAGATACAAGTATGAAGAAAACTAATGCAGTCTAACACAGCAGCCCACACCTCAGTGATAAAAAAAAAAAGAGGCTAGCAGACTGCAGACTCAAATAAAAAAAATTGCATTTCTAAAACGGTTCAAAAAAATAAACTTCATGAAGATAGAATTTTTGTAGGTTTTTTATGTTATATTAGACTGCATTAGTTTTAACTTGGTTTAACTGATCAACCGGGAACTATTCCGGGAAGTATTCATTGAATATTTCATCCTGTCAGTGGTTAATGGCACTTTTTAGCCACAGGGTGACAGCTTTGCACTACTTTACACAGTACTAGAAAACAAGTTGTGAACTGTGAATCTGCTTTTTACATGTTTCATTTAGTAGTCCTTTAAAGGAGGAGCCAACGTACAGTTAGCAGTTTCGGTCAGTCCCTAAATATTTATTATGTAAATCAGTGCATGAGTCAGTAGATTTGGTGGCATCTCGTGGTGTGGTTGCAGATTGCAGCCAACTGAGTACCCCTCCGCTGACTCCTCCCTTTCCAGGACTGTGAGTTGCACGAGTTCAAAACCGTGGTCACGCCATTCGCCTTGCTTACAGTCCATCCATACCATAATACCACTACTTTAGGGGCAACAGAAGTCAGATGGCGGCATGGTTTTGCACTCTGCTGCTCACGCTACCGCAGTTTCACAAGCGTGTTGGAGAACTACGGTGGCCTTCAGGTAATGTAAAAACACTAAAGGCTCTCTCTAGAGCCAGTGTTTGGTTTGTGCTTTCTGGGCTACTGTAGAAACATGGCGGAACAACACGGCGGACTCCGTGAAGAGGACCCGCTCTCGGATCCCCCTAAATGTTACACGCTGTTCATTTAACCTCACATTTGTTTATTTGTGAGATATCTCTGAAACCTGGTAAGAGATTTTGATTAAATCTGGTAAACAATTGGGCCAAGGATTGAGTGTCTATTTTTGTTTGTTTATTACGTTTTCTCAACAATGCAAGACATTTTTGAAAATGTTCACTCTTTATTCATTCTAATTGTAATCAAAAGCATCTGGCATCATATATCTCATGATTGTCTATTTTGGTCGGTGTTTATTTCACAACAATGACCCGCTAGCTGTACATTATCCCACTTATTACACAGCTACTTAGTTAAGAAATCAATAATTTGACACAAAAAAGGTCGACATCAGAATTAGGGCCCATGGCAACGGTCTGTTATACATAGCAACAGTCTGCTATATAAAGAAATAACAGACTGTATCACGCTGTGATTGACCAATCAGAATACAGGGTTTTGTTGAATACTCGATTCTGATTGGTCAATCACGGTGTTCTACGGTCTGTTATTTCTTCATAGCACACTGTTGCTATGAATAACAGACCGTTGCTATGGGCCTAATTCTGATGTCGGACTCTGGCTGACTGTTTTTGTGTCAAATTGGTATCTTAAGTAGGTAGCCTTGTAATAATACTGTAATAAAATAGTGTTTTTATGTGTTATGAGGTAAATGCATTTTTTGTAGCTGCCCAGATTTGCATGTTATGTTATGCATTTGAATGTTAGTTCACTTTTTTTAATAGCCGTGTATCACAGCTGTCACCTTGCACTATACTCAGTTTTAACAGTTTTCTTCATCTCCTTGTATTTTCATATCTGGTATATTTTATTTGATCTGTGCACTACTAACTTTTTTACTGCCTTTTTACTAACATGTTTTTGCACTATGGAACTGTGATGCTGGAAACTTGAATTTCCCTCGAGATCAATAAAGTTACTATCTATCTATCTATCTATCTATCTATCTAGTGGATGTATGACATTCACACTGTCCAGCAAAATACGTGCTGATAAAAACATCCAGATCTGTAGAAATAAAGTGAGACATTATTAGGCACCAGGTATATTTCTTTACCTGCCCAGAATTATCTTCCCTCCTTCCTCAGATCAGAGTGTTACATAGGCTATATGAAATTCACAGTGTCCAGCCAAAACAGACCCAAAATATGAGCATAAAACATCCATAATTTGATCACAAAGCGTCAGAAAAGGAACTTGTGTTCGGCACCTGCCGAGACTGGCGTAATTTACAACATTTGATGAGCACTTGAAGGCAGAAGAGCAGCAAGGGAGGGAGTGTCGAAAGTCTCAGCGACTGAAAACGCGTGGAGTTCTTTTCTCTTTATACATCGAGCGACTGAAAACGCGTGAAGAGTTATTTTCTCTTCATACATCCAGCGACTGAAAACGCGTGAACAGTCAAAACTTCTGTTGTCTTTATACATCCAGCGACGGGATTTTCCTCGAAGACAGCTGAGGCTTCAATCTACTACTCAGACTTGGTAACCATTATTTGACTTTGTTTGATGAGGATTTTTCTCACACTTTTGATTTAGTTCAGTCTTACCTAGTCTATCGGTGTTAGAACAATTTAGTAGCCTAACAAAGCCTACATTTTTTTTCAGATTTAACATTCATAAACGTGATTATAGTTTTCACATTTGAGATTATTACAAAGCTGTCGTCTGTTTTTAGAGGACATACGAGGACAAATGTCCTCCTGCTGGTTGTTACAGACTCTTTACGGTCAAATCTAAAAGAGATTCACATTTATACAACTTTGGTTTAATTTGTGAAAACATAAAAAGGCATTAGGGCATATATCCAGAAGTTTAGGCAATATTTTATATATATGACCCAATAATGTGTGCGTGTATTGTTGCACAATAGGAGAAAAACATCGTCGTAGCAAAACAGCAGCTCACACTGAAATGAGTTTTAATATATGATCTAATTTATAGATAAACAATAATTTCAAAGTTACATTTTAAACACAACATGTACAGCTAGTAACTCATTAATATGAAATGATGCTGTTAAGGGAGAGGGGCGGGGGGGAATCATTAAAGATTTTTGGAAATGTGATCATTTGGCCTTAAAGTATGTTTTTTTTATTGAATGTGTAAAGTGATTATTATAATTACTCTAAAAAGTGTTTTGAAATTGTACTTTTTGTTGTTTTATTTCCTAACCTGTCTTCTGATCATTTTTTTTGTTTGTTTTATATATATACAGTTGTTGTTTCTTCCTCTTTTGAATTTAAGTACCCCTCTGTTTTAGACACAGAAACACACAATGGAAGACGGTCCAAGTCAAATAAAAGTAAGAAACAGCTGTTGGCCAGCTATTTATTTATTTTATTTACAGTGGTATGGGCTATGGAAAAAAATATTAATTTATTCACCCTTTAAATACTCAGTAGTCAAACAGAATCTTTAATTGTCTCATTTTAATTTTCCTACAAACCTTTTTAGTGAAATATTTAAAAAACATTTTAAATATACAGTATATATTTATATTAGATTTAGTTATACTGTATTTATTTGTAGTTCCACTTTAGCTCAGTGCTTTCATTTTGCAAAATGTCCTGCTGTTAATCCACTACATTTCAAATGGGACTATGTTTAAACATTGTTTTTTGGCTTTTTTTTAATTGACACATAGTAGATCAAACATGGGACCTAAAGGGCGACATGGCCCACATTTTAACCATAGGCCAAAAGCACAATGTATTTTGTTGTATTTCTATTAAAATGTATTCGACAGATTTAGATTAGTTGCTTTCTAATACTACAGTATATTGCCTAAGCCCAGATTCTGTGATAATATTAAAATATTGAGTAAAGGTTTGAGTATTTTTCCACCACTTTAACCATACACATTTTGTTTTCTTGCTGACAGAGAGTGAGGCTGGAGAACGGCCCAGAGAGCTGCTGCTGGTAAAACCAGTTTTCTTTTCTGGTCAGGGAAGTTTAAATGAACAATGTCAGGATACCTGAGAAGACAGGTGTGTTGAGTAACACACCTGTCTTCCCAGGTATCTTGTTACAGAGCATTTAGTGGCTAGTTTGAATACTTGAAAGCAGTTTAAATATAAAGCCATTACAAGATGCTCAAAACATCACAAATAATAGCAAAATGTGTCGAGAGAAACTCAAAAAATTCCAGAGCAAATGTGGAACACAAACAGAAGGTTTTCTTTTTACGTTTCGTTTGGAAAGTTGTGAATGCAGCAATCATGTGTGGACCAAAACAACCAAACCCAGTCCTCTTGCGGGAGGCGGTCTCGGATTGTTTCCAAGCGAACCAAAATACAGGCTGCCTGTGCGAGCATTTATTGAGATGGACACAGGTAAACGACAGGTTAACATGAGTAAGAGAGGTCTTTATTCATTTATTTATTTACTCATTTATTCATTTACTCATTTATTTATTTGACAGGGACAGTGCACAGCTTCTTAGCTGTACCAGAGTTAGCTATAAGATAGTTTACATTTGTAGTCCCTGGGCAGGAAACAGAGAATGGCATCTCTGTTAAGAAAACTAACACTATAGTATAAAACACAATTACAAAACAGTAACGTTACTGACCTGGACCTCTGTAGTATGAAGAGAACATACAGAATATGCTAAATAAAGATCGCAAAAACAGTAACGTTTATAAAGTAATATGAGATGAACTGGAGGAGAAGGGATTTGTGCACACAATAAATCAGTGCAGAGTCGAAGTGAAAAAACCTTGACAGCATCATAGTCTGCGATTCCCTGCGTAGAAGTAAGAGCTCTCGACAAAAAAAGATACGTTTTCTCCTTTGTACACGCCCCTCAGCAACTTTTTTGTTATTTGGTCCGCTTTGATTTGTGCACAGTGAAACCGAACCATACTAAATAAAAAACAAACCAAAAGTATAAATTTCACTCTGATTCTGACTAGCCAAATGGACTGTGGTTTGTGAAAGCACCCTTAGCTGACACAGGGTTTCCACACATCTTCCAGCAGTATGCAGTTGAACCCGGTGCCTCTCAGTGCCATGGACAGCCACGCCATTGCTCAGGATAGCAAACTTCCAAAGAAAGAAAAAAAAAGGACTGGAGCACACTGATTGACTTGCAGCCTTTAATTGTCCAATGAAACATTTGTCATCTTTTCTATCTTTCAGTTCGGCAGGTCAGCCGTTTGATCTATTCCCATGGCGCAACAGTGAAAAAGGTAAGATAAGATTATTTCTCCCAAGAGAAATTGTTGTGAAGCAGTTGTAGTATAGAGTAAGAAGAGTGCAAATATATAGAATACATCTTTTCCTAACATGTCATAAAACCTTGATGCAAGTATTTTCCATATTACATAAAATTCCTCTTGTCCGGCATGTGTTTTCAGGTCCAGATTACCTGACACAGGTGTCAGACGATGTGTCCATGTATAGACACAAGACTTTAAACTTAGAGAACACACTTGGTCCCACATTGACAATAGGAGACGTGGACGACACCATTTACAGTGAGGAAGAGGACAAGGTGAATGGGTGGGGGAAATTCTACCTTCCCAAGATAGTAAGCATGCAGGTTTTAGGTGTAGTGGAGGGGATCTCGTGCCTGAGTGACCAGCTCGTTCTGATGACCTGTGAGGACAGACAGGTGTATGCCTATGATGGAGAGAAGCTGCATTTGGTGGCTTCAAACCTGAGGCAACTACATTACAACGGAATAGAGTATCCAGGACCGAAGAGTTATTACAAAGGGGAGGCCTTCAAACACAAGGTGAGAAGTTACAGTTAAACTGCTGGGAACAAACAGGGCTTTGTGATCGTTGACCCTGATGATTGATCACCTGTGGGCACTGACAACTATTTTTTTTATATTGTCTTTTGTGTGTAGACCGAGGAGGACTGGGCAAACGTGAGGAAGACGCTGGACCAACAGCATCGTGAACTGGTGATGTCAAAAAAGTCTGAACTCCTTAAGAATCTCAAATTGCTCAAACACAACAGAGGTGGGTATCTTTGTGCTGCAGGGTAAACGTTAAGGTCTCTTTCAGTTGTCTCTTGTGTGGAATAATGAATCATTCAGTAATTTTCCTTTTACAGAGTCGCAGGGGATCTGCATGCCTTCGGACTGTGGGAGGAAGCCGAATATCCACCACACAGACCATGCAAACTCCACACAGAATGGCCCCAAGCCGGGTTCGAACCCAGAACCTTCTTGCTTGGAGAGATCGCCAACCACTCAGCAACGCCACCACAAACAAGCGTATCCCAAACAGTTGGTAGTGCACTGAGAAATTAACAAACTAGTAGCGTGACGATTCAATCAGTTCACGATACGATAAGATACACGATATTATAATGCGCTGTCAGCCGCCGAGCCAACTCGTGTTTGCCGCCGAGCTAACGCGTTCTGCTTGAGAGACAGCGGACAGAGCAGATCGAAACGTTCGAGGACAGAAGCAACAGGTTAAACCACTGTTCATTTAATTTGAATAGAAGTTGGTTTATTCTATTTTTTGTTAAATATTGCACTGCCTTGTATATTGAGAACTGAATCAGCAGGTCCTACAGTTGCACTCTTTATTATTTTCAAATACAAGGTGTGTGTATTTGCCATTAATTGTTGTTTACTTGTTTATATCCATTATTTATTTATCCCTGATTCCCTTACAAGAAAAACTTTGAGGAATCCCAACCTGTAATGTTCAGTATCCAACTATTTATTTCATAGTCACACTGACGGAATTTTTGGCAAAAAAACGTTACTGTATCGATTTCAAATTATTAAATCGTATCGTATCGCTCTAGATGAGCCAAATACCGTCCTGAATCGTATCGGAACTATGGAAATCGTATTGTAAAGTATCTTTGTATTGTTATACCCCTACTGATCGGTATATATGTGTCAATATATATGTATATATGTATCAATTTTAATATTGTGTAGACTGGTGACAGATTGAAGGAAAAACCTGAATGAATCAGTGGATAGATATCATATGTTATGAATGGAAACAGTTTCATGCATGGAGTAAGGAGTAAGGTTTTATGAAAATGATGTGAATCATATGCTAAGGCCTTCACAGTCACCAGATCTCAATCCAACCTATTAACCATGATTTAAAAGTTTTGCTGAAAAATACACTTCCTTTCCTGTTGGTTGATCCACAAGACAGGGTTGCCACCTGAGTCCCTTACTGTTCGCATGCTTACGGTGAATGGTTAAAATGACCACTTCTCTTTCTAATTTCCTCAATGTCTGTCTTTTTATCTCCATATTTTGGTTCAAATCCTGCAGGGTTTTTTTTGTGTGATTTTAAACGTTGACTCTTTTTAAATAAATCACTTTTTTCATTGATATTTTCACCTGTGCAAACTACATTTGCTTCAGACATCTAACAGTTTGTCAATTCTTTAAAACACATTAATAAGCACAGCAGGAATTGTGCATAGTCTGCCCTATTACGATCAGAAAGATTATATTATTATATTATAGAAAGAAAGAAAGAAAGAAAGTAGGCTAGATGGATGTAGCATGCATGTCAATCTAGTGGAAATACTTATTTAGTACATAATGGATAAGAAGTCAGTGATGTGGTGCTCATTGAAAACACAATTTTTAACAAGAACCAGACACTGTACTGAAAGCCAGCCTGGCAACATAGTGAGTGTTACGTGTAGGACATCCACACTATGCATAATTCCTGCTTTGCAGCACACACTTAAAAAAAAACACATTGTAAGTATACACAGTAACACAATGTATTAATCAGCAGACGAGTGATCCAAGAAAAATAAAAGGTTAAAAAGTATTGTGGTGTCCTCTCCCTGTTGTTTCATCAATATACACTATATAGTTACTGGTCCAGTGAACTTTATCAGTCATTTCTAATCAATAATATATTAATCAAACCTCTAACAACAATATGAACAGCAGTTTTCATAAACACAATATAACCGTAATAATGACTATCACATGAATCATTATAAAAATAAAAATGAGTATTGACCACAATGTAAAATAACTACTTAACTGAATGGTGGTATGTATTCAAGTACTTATTTTAATAGCCTGCATTAAAATATGGTATTTTAATGCAGGTTGATAAAAATATAGCAAAATACACACATAAGTTCATGAACTAACTGTAAAAAAACACACTGGTTTCTGATCGGAGTGACTGCTGACGGAGCAGATAAGACACTTGGATTAATCAAGCCTGGCTGTTAGCCTGGTCTGGAGCAGGCTAGCTGCACAGAATAAATCTCCATGGTAACTTATGTACCACTGCGTTCATAAAACCGAGTCAAGGCTAAACTGAGCCAGGATAACTGGAAAATCCCATCTTAATTCCCTATGTAGGTTTTGTGAAACAGGCCTCAGGTCCTGCTGTTTGTTTGTTGCTATGCATCACTGTTTAGGGTTTTGGGTGTTTTGTATGAAACCGGGCTGCAAACAAATTTTCTTTCAATGAAGATTTTTTTATCTTCATTGGAAGAACTTTTAATGCAACTAAAACTTTGATTATCACATTGACTGACCATTTTAAACACCTATATCTAACATTTAACAGAAGTGTGTTTCAAAAAAGACTCTTCTTCTGTGCTATTGAAACTTGAGTACTTTTTCCACCTTTGCTTTTAACAAAAGTTTTTTATGAGTGACATGATGGAGGGTTACAGAGCCCCCTAAACCCCCAGGAGAAAATTGTAGTAACTCGTTCCCTCAAGGGAACGAGTTACTACATAGTGAACTTTCTCCAATCATTCCTGACAGTCAAGTCATTGACTTCGGTAAAGTTGGAAAGATATTGGCAGATTCAAACTTCCTGGATCAATAACGCATAACAGAAACGTTGTTAAAACACCAACGAGGGCTCTTTTTAACCGTAGTGAGGTAAACAACGAGCTACAACCTCATTTTAATCACAACGAGCCGTCCTCCTAGCTGGACACATAACATTGGTCTCTATGCGCAGCCGACTGTGAGACGAGTGGTCAGGGACCGCCTACAAAGGGCAACACCGAAAAGAGATGCTATAAAAATATTCCATAACTTCACTGTTATAAAGTGTAGTGCCACCAAAATTATGCAAAAATCATATTATTTCCAAACAAAATATTGTAGTACAACCATGAGGAGATCATTGGTGTGTAAAGTAATGTTGATGGTACTAAACTGTACAATACTGAAGTTGTTGAATATTTAAAAAAAAAAAAAAAAAAAAAAAATACTTCTCTAGCTAATGAAGTGTTGCATTATGTTTTTGGCAGTGGCTGTAGCTCAGTGGGTAGAGTGGTCATCCTTTAACTGCAAGGCTGGCAGTTTGATCCCTGGCAGAAGTTATGTTAGTGTAATGTTTAGCTGTAAAATGAGAGAGTTTTGTGATCCGGCCGTCATGTTGAGATCAGTTGAGGAAATACCAAGCACCGCCCACCAGCTGGAGCAAACTTTCTCATTTTACAGCTAAACATTTCAGGAGAGAAATAGTCATTACAGTAACAGAATATTGATTCATATTTGATCAGCACTGCCTAGTTTGACCATTTAATGGGAGTTTGCAAGTGATTAACAGCTGCCTCTGTTGAATGAACAGCCAATAGGAAAGCTCTCTCTCTGAAATGACCTGTGATTGGCCAAAGTCTCCCGTCACAAGCTAGATTTTTTTAAAGCCTGAAAACAGAGAGGAGGTGCAGAAGTCTAGTTTTCTCTCATAACGCTTGAATTATAATATGCTGAAAGCTTATTATGGAGTTTTTTCCAAATGATGCCAAAAATATTCTGCCTCCTGCAGCTTTAAGACTTTTTAAGTTTAAGTTTTCGGGTTGTCTATCTGCCCGGTCCATTCTTGTGAATGTGATATCGCAGGAAGGCCTCGAAGGAATTTCTTCAAATTTGGCACAAATGTCCACTTGGTCTCAAGGATGACCTGATTACGTTATGTTTGTTAGCAGGATTACTCCAAAAGTTTGTGATGGATTTGAATGAAATCTTTGGAGGGGTGGGGTGTCGCACAATGAACAATCCATTAGATTTTGGTGGCGATTTGGTTCATGATCAGGATTCAGGAATATTTTTAAGGATTCCGATTAGCCTGAGCATTAAGATCACATGTGCAGTGTAACTGATGTCGCGTTGATAATGTGTTGAGATATGCGTGTGTGGAAATGTGGCAAGACATCGATGTGCGGGAGCTGCTGTCCATCCACGGTGAGAAAAAAAAAGCGGTAGATGACAGGATGAGAGACAACGTAGTGTAACGTTATACAGACATAACAAGGCTGCTGAATGAGAGAGGCATCCGCCGATACGTTA
>CAKALG010012165.1:0-14936 GCA_916700815.1 Helicolenus hilgendorfi
CACACATATCCCCTATATTCCTCCACCGAGGGGTTGCAGGTCAGACCGGAGAAACAGCTGCACAAATATGGCCGGCTGGCGGTGCCCAAGGCTGTACCTCCTCTGAGAACAGAGTAGAGCCTCTCATCATTAGCACAGCTCATCACCATCCCTCTCTGTCTGTCTTATTCTCTCATATCCCCATCAGAGGTCATCCTCTGTTTTTCTTTTTCTTCCATCTTCTCAGTTCATTTTTCTCCAATCCCACAGCGTTGGCCCGTGCGTTGCTTCTCGCCCCTCCGCTCACTTTCATTCGCTTGTCAGAGCTTTCTCTGCACAGACTGCAGATGAGGCTTTTGCAGATGAAGCCATATACATGCATGCCCGATCATTCTCCACAGACCACGGCCAGGCCCGATATGATCTCCTCCACCACCATCCTCCCTATCTGCAAAATCCTGAGCTAAGGGATTGTAAATAACACTGTCACTTTCGCAGATAAGATGCAGGAAATATGGAAAGGAGCGAAGGTAAAGAGAATCATATGGTCCGCGGCGATACCATAGTGGGGGGAAATCACAGGTGGCGATATCATGTGAAATGTGCATCTTTAATAGTGCCTCGGATGGAATAAAAGAGACCGAGCATGTGTGCTCTGGTGAGAGAAAAGAGGCGAGGCATAACACCACAGGGGATGATGAGGGGATGCCTGATCAAGGTCAAACTGAAGAGGTGGCAGGGAGCACAAAAGGTGCTGAATAAATGGGGCTGACTGTAAATGAATGAAGTGCATTCCATCAAACTCGTACCACATACTGCGCCTCACCATCTGATTCAACAGATAAGCCTAAACAAACATCCTTATTTAAACAGCAGCCCCCGTTCAAAGCTCATTTTTCAAACAGCGCCCCTAATTTGGCCTAACAAGCCCCTGGGCAGCACAATAATGACAGTGGGACCACAGTGGGTGATTCTGCTGGCCCATCCAGGAAACATGGGCTGAAAAATCGCTGCTCCTGAGAAACAATATAATTAACTCTTAATGGACCCCTTTCCTTTAACAATACCAACACACACACACACACACACACACACACACACATACACATACACATTCTCACACACACAGAATTCAATTTAGCCTAATCCATGCTTTATGGTAATGTATAGCTCATTAAAATGTTAGTTAAAAACTCATTAAAATTCACTTGAAGAAGTAATGGCTTCATTACAGTAATATGCTGAAAAGCAAAGAAAAAGACAAGGACAAGGAGAAGAAAGAGAGCAGAGAGCGACAGCTTTCTAATCACTTAATTGTGTCTAAAATGGAATACATTTGCATAATAAATAACGATGTGCTGTATCCTCCTCTCCATCTCTATCTCTTTCCATTCTCATAGCGCGTCTGTAATTAACAGGCGCCGCAATTAAAGATGCATTTTTACCCCCAAAAATGATTTTGGTGGCCACTCCAGCTCTCATTCTGTTGTCTTGTTTATGGTCCTGAATGTGTTTGCGGGGCTTGGCAGACACAGGCAGCATGGAGCCGGCTGATACTGACGAACAATGTGCCCATGGGTCTTTGTGCCCGCTCTGATAAGGCATGATGTTGTGCTGATGCTTGTGCTCGGTCCAGAATGGACACTTTACAGCCGGAAGGGGGAGTAAAGACGTGAGGGAAGGAGAGGGGGGGGGGAGGAAAAAGAGGAGAAGGAGGAGGGGTTGTAGATGAGAGCGGGATTGATTTCCTGCCAATTCCAGCACAGAGACAGCACAGACAGAGGTAGTGAGGCATCACCATGGAGCAGGTGGGTCTGCTTCCTGCATCGGGTAAGAAGGAAGTAAAGTGAGAAGAAGAGGAGAGGAAGTAGTGCACTCAGGCAGACAGGCAGATGTCTTCTCTCTTAGTCTCCTATTGCATCAGTCCCATCTAAAACGTGACAGATCATATGGTATGGGAGCTGCTGGAGGTTTGGGACGTGGAGTGGAATAGTGGCTGAGTAAGCATATTGAGAGTTGAACAGTGTGCTGCATTTTGGAACATCTGAACATAATTGAAGTCCCTCTAGCAGCTGGAAAAGCGGCTCCCTCTACATCTTGTTGTGACTGGAGGTTTTGATTATTACCAAGAATAAAGTTCTGTAAAACAAGTTGGCCATGGTTTGCTTTTTGTCTTGGATGTGAATTGAAGTCTAGTGGTCTCTGGGCCTCGCACTGTGGGGAGACTCAGGCAGACTAGTCACTGTGAATCAGCATTGTGTAACAATAGAAGTAGGCTAAACGCATGGGACTCTCATTAACCCTGGCTTTATGGTTATGAGTTACCAAACAACATTAAAGGTACAGTTTGTAGGATTTGGTGGCATCTGGAGTACCCCTCCGCTCACTCCTCCTTTTCCAAGACTGCGGTAACGCCGAGTGCAAAACCGTGATAACAGCGTTCGCCTCCCTCAGAGACCACCGCTCAGTGGGTACAGTATTCATCCTTTAACCGCAAGGTTGGCGGTTCGATCCCCGATTCCTACTGTCTGCAGGTCCTAGTGTCCTTGAGCGGGACGCTGAACCCCAAGTTGCTCTCTGGGTGCTTTACAGCAGCCCACTGCTCCCACAATGCTTAGGATGGGTTAAATGCAGAAGTCATATTTAATGTACTGTATGTACCTGTTTGTATATGACACATGTAATAAAGTTTAAGTTTAACATAATAACACTACTTAAGGAGCAACGGAAGTCAGACGGCGGCTCACGTTACCATGGTTTCACAAGCACTTTGGAGGACTACGGTGGCCTTCAGGTAACGTAACAAGGTGAAAGGCTCTGTAGAGCCGGTGTTTGGTTAGTCTGTTCTGGGCTGCTGTAACAACATGGAGGACTGCATAAAGATATGAAGGGCTCATTCTAAGCTAACGAGAACACAACGATTCTTGCAGGTGATTATAGACTAATAAAGACAGTTATGAATATTATATTCCATTTCTACTAATAGATCCCCAAAATGCTACACACTGGACCTTTAAGAGATGGCTTAATGCAAACCACACCTGCAATCTCAAGTAATGATACTAGCTCATCTTCTACTAACTCTCATTTTTATATATATATATATATGTGCCATTACTGTTATAGATATATACATATATGCTACATTTGAAATGTATTTATGTATTTTATTGTATTGTATTGTACTGCAGTGCTTGATGACACATTGCATTGATAGCATTAGGCCACTAATTTGTAACAACCTGCCCAGGGACTACAGATGAAAATGAGCTCATTAGCTCACTGTGGCACATTTACACAGGTGGAAACTGAAATATTGATTAATGTGAACTGTCCCTGTAAATAAATAATAACATAAAAAAGCCCTCCACCTCATATGTATTGAGTCCAGGGGAACCCACAGGTCTTAGAAAGGAAAATGAAAGTCGTACAAGTGAGTATGTCTTTTCATCTGCCATCTTGTTCTCCTCCTACACCACCTCTGAGTACCTCATTATTTTCTTTCTTCACCACCTCTCCCTCTCATCTGCAGTGTTACGGTTAATATATAGGACCCCCACAGTTTCCTCACGTAGCTGTTCAAGTGTAACAGATGTCACAGGTCCAGCTGTGACACACTGTCGCGCTGGAGGAGTAACTCTGAAAACAGGGGATTTGCTGGATTTGGAAAAAAAAGTCTCCAAAGTGCTGTTTGTGCTGTTTGTGTGTCTTCAGCATATTGGTGCGAGCTGTGGCCTAATGACATTGAGATAGTGACCTTCCGCAGGGAAAGATAATCCCCAGGATGCTGCTGAACTGTGTCCAGCTGGATTCCCTCAGAGACCGAACAAAACACACACACACAAGCACACACACACACACACACACACACACACACACACACACACACACACACACACACACACACACACACACACACACACACACACACACACACACACAAGCACACACACACACACAGGCAGTCGCTTATCCGGTGTGGCACACTAACACGGCATCTCTGGTGAAAGTGAAACCCCTGCAGCCTAGTTCTGCAGTCCGCTGTACGAATCTTCATATAATCTTTAATAGCTTCCCCCTCTTTTTCCTTTATGCCAGCCTATTTGCTGCTGTGTCTATTTTATTGTTTTGGTCTATAATTGGATTGGCAGTAACGGCGAGCAGAGAGCCGTTAGGAGCTTGTAAAAGGTGTCACTCTGCTATGGCGGCCCCGTTTTAATTAAGCTCTCGGCTGGAGTTGAGCAGCTTTTATCTCGCTCGGTGTGATGAGCCCCAAGTGCTCCACACCGTACTGCAGGACTGAAGGTTCACAACAGCTGTAGATAGCCCAGTTTACTGTACTCAGCCTCCCTCCCTAGACACCCATCTACGTGCCGGGACCAGGAAGATACTGGGAGACATCATAAAATTCAGTGTGTTTGTGTGTGCGTGTGTGTGTGTGTGTGTGCGTGTGTCATTACTGTTGTGCTCATTGTGACAGAGCCCCACCCATCAGTGGTGTGCAGTCATGTGTGTATTGGTGCAGATGCAGAGCCAGCCCTGCAACATGGCCACGGAAAACTCTAAACGAACAAAACACTGCTGTAAATTCTAAACTAATCCTACTTTGCTGTCCGGCTGCCTGTGTGTGTGTGTGTGTGTGTGTGTGTGTGTGTGTGTGTGTGTGTGTGTGTGTGTGTGAATCTGAATGTGAGGCTGATGCTGGAGGCAGTGCTGTACGTGGCATAATGATTAGAGAGGTGTTCATCACAGTCCCTGCCTGTTCCCCCCTCCTCAATCCTCCTAATGGCCTCCTCAGATCATCTTTCCTTCAATCAATACCGCCTGAAAGGAAGAATCCCACACCTAAGGACACTGTGTTCGCCGCCGTAGATCACAGGTGACACATTTTCCATACCGGGAATCATCCGCCGGGTTCTGGATCAGAACCTTACAGAGGACTTTGAACCAGTTCTGATATCCATCAAATGTAAAAGGGCTGGCCGTTCTCTAGGTGGGTGGCTCGGGCGGGGGATACGGTGAAGATTTGTGAGCGGAGGAAGGCTGAGGTCTGTCAGTGTGTGGCAAACAGATAGCAGGCAGCAGATGAGGCGGGGTGTTAAATCACATGCGGCCCAGATGCAGAGACATTTAAAGAGATTTATTGATCACTTTATAGATCTCAACTTTTGAGGAAGAGCAAAAATTAAACTGGATACAGAGATGACCTTTACAACAGCCTCACCAATGGATAGAGGTGTTTTCCATGACCCTGATGTGTGTATATATGTATGTGTGAGCTGTTTATGATTGAAGGGGAAGAAGCGTTTCACCATTTAGTCAGAATGTGCATCTGAAAAATCCCCCCCTCCGTACAAGCAGCCCCACTATCATCCTGAAGATGTGCTATATACTTTATGTGTGTCTGCTGAAGCGTGATTGAATGCTGCACATAACATCTAAATACTTGGAATAAATTGTAGCAGTGCTGCTGCCTGCTCAGCGAATCACTGCTACATTAGGCTCACCTAAGTAGCACACACTCACACACACACACACAAATTACAATTTCAAGCGTCTGTGCTGCAGTCTGTCAGTTTGAATGGAAAGCAGTTGACCGGCACTGCACCAACAGCACTAATAACAAACTGATCACTGTATACTGCACTGGAATAGCAGGAGTTACATTCATCTGCAGTCCTTTAGTCCAGTGGTTCCCAACCTCTTTTCCTTGAAGCCCCCCCTACTTGTATCTCAGCTCCCCTACTTGTATCTAAGAAAAGCTGAGCCGCCAACGTCATCACCCTAAAAAAAAATGACAAATCCTCAAACTTGAATAAGATGATTCAGTGTGATTCAAATAAGTTAGTCTTTTTTGATTAAATCAACTTTCTTTAATAAATAGAAGTCGTCAGTTTCGTCAACGTGAATAAAGTGATGATATCTTGATGGATTTGAGTGAATGCAGATACTAGGGATGCTCATTTTGAACATTTTCTTAAGCGATAACCGACCCTCGTTAACTGATTATTAACTGTTAACCGACAAGATCTGTGCCTCTCATGCAGCGGTGTACCAGCTGCAGGAGAACAACAGATGTTGGTTGACGGGAGTCTCCAGTTCACCGTCCGGGAGTGTTAACTTAGCAGCTATGATGCTGCCTGTAGTGTCGCGGACATGCAGCCACTTTCCCAGTAAAAGTCTCCACCACACATTTAGTTTAGTTTAGCAGGTTGTCAGCTGTGTGTCTGCCCGGATTAACTTTAGTGATTATCAAACAGTGTGTGTGTTTGTGCTACGTTAGCAGCTCTAGCATTGTCGGAGGCTTCGTGCTCGCCACCGTAGTCTGCGTAACTTTAGCGAGTTTACAACTGACCGTGTGTGTGTGTTGGTGGTGAGTGTGAGGTTGTTGGTGGCGTTCTAGCTGTGATCGTAGGTGTAGCAGTGTGTGGACAGTTTATTTGTCGGTGAATAAATGCTACTAAACTACAACTCCAAGAGAGCCAGAGACCGGAGCCGACTTCCTGTATCCTGCAACTCCGGCTCCGCCTCTTAAGGTGGGCTGTTAAGGTGGACCAGCTTTTCTCCTTAAAGTGAAGAGCCGCTCAGCTTTTGAGTGAATAATTAACATTTCTTTTAACCGTTTTGACTCTTTTTTTGTAACAAATTAATTGGTTTACTATAACAGTGTTAGAGCCGCAATAGACGTTTTGTTATTGTGGTTAAATAAATGTAATTTGCGGTGTTGTTAGACTGCAGCTACACCGCCCCGTTAATACAGGTCCGGGTCTCTCTTTGTGTACGTCAGGCAGGACAGCCAAGAGGTTTTTGACTGCAGTGAAAATGTTGTTTTTGAAAGGCTAAATGCCAACAAATATGGATTGAAGCAGAATATTTCATCAGATTTCGCTACTAAGTAGCAAAAAGTATACATCTTTTTAAATAGTTTTTGATATACCCATTTTTGTAAGTAAGTGTGTTATTATAATTTTAGTTATACATGAGCAAATCTAATTTTGACAACCTGTGAGCAGACAAATCCTGCCACACCCCTGAGATCTTGGGAATCTTGGGAATCGCTGCTTTAGTCCAGCTCAGCTCAGATAAATAAAATCCTAGGAGACAACAAACATGCATGCACACAAAGAAGATTTAGTGTATAGCTGACTCACATGTTTGTGCATAAACACTTCAGCATGTGTGCTGAAATGCTCTGACATTAACTATCTTAGCAGAACATTTACATGATTTATTGAAACTATAGCTTCCCTGGCGTCGCTCTGCGCGCGTGACAGTCCGGTTGCTTATTTCACAATCCAATCCGTGTTAATTGCATTACAGAGGAGTAATTGTGTTAGTTCCATCTGTAATCAGCTTACTGCCTCAGTGCAGCTGGATATACCTGTACACCAGGCTTATGTAACCTGCGTGCTAATGAGGGGAATTTCACTCATTTCGGGGGCACGGAGTAAAAACCCAGGATACTCACTCAGGTAATCTGGCCTGCTGGAACCGTCAGCCTGTATGTAATAACCCTGGTGTGTGTGCGTGTGTGCATACGTGTGTGTGTGTGCGTGTGTGTGTGTGTGTGTGTGAGTCAATCCATGCTCATATTATCATGCAAATGGGAAACAATCTGAGACACACCACTGGCTGCCATGCTCAGGATCAGTGCAGAGCGCTGTGTCTAAACCATTCCTGTTCTGTCCCTCAGCCCTCCCCATTTTTCTTTTTAAACCTCTCCATTTCTTTCCTCCTTGTTTACCCCCCCACCCCCCTTAAATGTTCTCCGGCAGCACATCAAAAATGCAGATTAAACAGTACTGTTTCCTACCGTGTTTGTACTACAAACTTGTCCAATACATCTCTGCAGGCTGGAGATGTGAGGTTAATCATTTAGGCAAAGGAACAAAGTTAATGAGGCAACTTCTAATCCGAGGCTATTTGGAGTTCTGTCAACAGTATTGACTGCACTGCAGATGGGATAAGATATCGTTGGAGGGCACCGATGACCTACATAGCAAGGACAAGACAGTGGCTCAACAGCAGCACAGCAGAGCGATCCAACAGCTCTCCAGGGCACAGATTCTGCAGCAAAGACCCGACGCTAAAAAGACACTGTGTGTGTGTGCGTGTGCAAGCATTTCCACTTCCACCCACACACTGTCCTTTATCTTTACACTCCCCAGCTTCCATATCACCCAGTAGGAGAATGCAGTTTGCGACCAGCTATATACTGCTGTTACCAGTAGCTGCTGTGCAGCACACAATCAATACTGATTTCACCTGGCAATTAGCTAATAATTCAAGGAGCTAGAGCCACTGAGCCGGGACCCCTAAAGATAGACTGTGGGAGGTGGTGCAGTGGGAAGGGGGTGCAGTGGTCTGCCACATGTCTGCTGTGAATGATGCTCATGAGCGTTTGATACTGAAGCTCAGTGCATGCGTCTAGTACGAGCCAGAAGGTAAAATCAAGTGTGTTCCAACCACAGAGAACATTAAGGGCATTAAGGCACGTTTGCTGATAATAGGCAACAAGGTTTTATTACTCTACCATGATTGGGATGCACACAAACACTATGTAGACATGAATTGGAGGTTGATTACCATGGCAGCGGTCGAAGCTTCGAAGCATTCAGGTCAGCCCTTATTAAAGGTAAAGTTAAAAATGGTACAATTCAACATATATGGACAATTGAATTTCTAATAATAAATTAATAATGAACTAATATTTACTTGGTTTGAAAGTCATGGTTTCCCTATAATTAGTACCTTATTACATATTTAAAAATGTAAAACAAATCATTAAGAAATTACAGACACTCGTTACCAAAATGTCTTATTTGAATTGTCTTAAAATAAATGTTAGGGCTGTGTATTCGCAGAAATCTGTCAATACGATACATTTCATGATACAGGGGTTACAATTCAATATATTGTGATAAATTGCGATACTACAAGTAAGGCGATATATTGCAATTTTTTTTTTTTTTTATGTAATTTGAGGAAAACGGTCATATAAAGAACACACCATCATATGCATAAAATCGGAGTAAAAAAGTATCCTTTGTATGCAATCAGAACAGCAGGATCTGCATTTGCATGAATCACAGTCCCTGTAACATCAACATCATAGAACTACTGTGAGGGGGTGCATACACTGAGAGGGCGCAACTCTTCGCAACTGAAATAAAGTATTGACTGAGTCAATCTTTGCACGTTAATTATGAATTAAAAATTGATAGTGTTTTTGAGAAACGATACAGTATCACAAAACGTACTATCGAGATACTCAATATTTCCTTCTACACCTTAAACATAATACATCATTTGGATTTGAAACCATGCCTACCACTCCCACGCTAATAACAAAACCCACAAATGCTACTCATTTCATGGCTCGAGCCTTTTACAGTAACGCAGCCTTTGAACCGTCCTGAAATCATCCTGAAGACAACTCCATCTAACGCCTGGATCAAAGGTGACCATTCTTGCCATTTAAGACAGAAGGCCCATTTTTTTTCTTTGATTAATTCCAGGTCCATGAAAGGTCACTGTGATACAATGACATTTGAAATCGTCATGTCTAACCCCAGGAAGCGGGACGTCGGGGAGCCATTAGGAGGGGCTGTGGATGGGGTGGACATTTAGTGTGGCTGCAGACACCACTTGAGCTGCTTTTCTTTCCTCTGCTGGAATCCCTGATTGCAACACAGTCACTGCACTCTCAGATCAGTGGGGGTGGTTGACACACATATCTATGATACAGGCACAGGCACACACACACACACACTGATGCTATAAATCCCCTGTATGTCTGAACACAGAAACAACCAGACGCACTGTCCCCTGGGTAATGAAAGAGCATTGTGAGACTGTGGTTGCTGTAAAACCCAATTAGTGTGTGTGCTTTTATCAGTTCTCTCAGTTAGAGCCACACATTCAGATAACAACTTCCACGAGGCTGTCTGGTGGTCTGCCCCCTGCTGGACACACACAGCCAAACAGGTACATATTGGAAATGATGGAGTATTATGGAGGGGGGGATAAATGGCTGTGATCATGTATTCTGGGTTAATGTGTTCTCCATAGGAGGCTTAATCAAGATAAATGAGTGTCAAATAAATCACATGTCTTTGCAAAGGTTAATTCATAACACTATACATGAAAACAAATTCAACGACCCACACACCAACAATCACATGTTGTGTATCTTTCAACATGCGTGGATCATTTAGATCTCAGGCGATGCAAGAAAACCGCCTCCCTTCGCATCGCACGTAATTAAACAAAGGTTACTGTTTCCGGTTTCTGCTCGGCGCGTCTCAGAGCTGGATTTTCTTGCTTTCTTCAAATGACTGTAGCTGAAGAACGAAGCGATGGCTGACAGTCTCACAACACCAGCCTTATCCCCTGTCTTCAAACACCTCCATCTCCCCACAGCCACATAAAAGAGCAGAACAGAGTGGTGGCAATCGCAGCCGCCGTGCTGTGCGTGCCTCTGCTCCACCGCAGCCGTCAAAAAGAGCTACTTCTGTATTCATGTGCCGCATCACTCTGGGCTCTTTGATGGTACAGATCACTGTCAAGATGCAGAGGCTCTCGCCAAACATACTGTACAGCTGCAAAATAGTGTGAAAACATGTAGGATTCTGATGCATATAGAGAAAGTGTGTGTGTGTGTCGTGCATGAATTTGTGTGACCCTGCTTTAGACAATTTGATTAGTATAGATCAGCTAATCATTTTCAAATTCCATTAGCATTATTGAATGTCAAATGCCATTTTAGTGACTTTTCTCCCAATACTATTGACTCGACTGATGCTGGAGATGGCCCGGCTCAATAGGAGTCAAGAGCTGAGTAGCAATCCAGAACAAGAGACAGAGAGAGAGACAGAGAGAGGCAGACAGAGAAACAGAGTGAAGTGTTTTTTCACCATCTTTCATTATTCAGCCTCGAGCCATGAATAACTGAATAACTGAATCCATGATAGCTGGGATGGAGGGCTGTATTTTCATACAGCATGTCTGAATGTGGGGGGAAGCATAACAAGCCACAAGAAAGCATCCTCCTCCTCGTCCTCCTCCTCCTCCTCCCAGTCCTCCTCCTCCTCCAAAAGAGGTCTTTAAATGAAGAGCTAGGAGCTCCACTCATGCATGACTGCTTCCTCTGCGTCCATTTCAGCACGGACCTCTGCACCCCCGCCCTTTTACTGGATGCGCTCTAAAAAAAATAAATAATGATGCTTAAAATGTCTACTACTTCTAAGACGTGTTTTACATTAATGAGCCGTTGAAGGTGGTCTGGTCAATGGGAGACCTGTTGTTAATATAGCTACTATTAAGGAAGGAGCCAAAGTGGTCAAATCCTGCTCCAGACCAGCCTTTAAGAAGTGACCCACACACACACAGTGGACTGCTACTGAATTAAATATGAGGGCAGGAGGGGAGAGGTGGAGAAATGGGAGGGAGATAAGAGGAGATGTGGCAAAGGGCCTCTCTTTAAACAGCGGAAAGGTGACGTGAGCGTTCTGTGGAGGAAAGGGGACCCCTGACCTCCCCATGCCACAGTGACAACCAGCACTTAGCGTTCTCAACAGGAGTTGCGAACTCACCAGGTAATTGTTGCCTGTTTTCCATCAACATGACCCTGCAGTACCGGCAGAACACGGCGAAACAAACAACGCACATGTGTTTGCTTTGTCACATTATAGTGCAAACACCCTCGCCCAGCTAAAAACCTATCATTACCACAGATAATTCACAGCCACTCTTCTCTGGAGCACTCACATGATTGAAGTCGATCAACTCGGTTGAGGAAAAAAAAAAATACTAAATAGCTGTTTAAAATTGCCTTTTCCAATTCATCCGCTGATTACCATAATCACTTCATGGCTGACAATACTTTGTAAATGTGTGCGCTATTAATGGCTGCAATTATGGGAGCTAAATGCAAATGGCCTGCCGGCACGGACGGACCCATCGATAGAGCTGATAAAGCACAAACAAACCCAATCTCACGTCTGCACGCTGTCGAGTGAGCCCTCCCGCTCGCTCCATCATTATCCTCTATGAGTTTTGTCCGAGCAATCGAGGAGGGAAACTTTGCTTGCGTTTCCACTCCGGGCGCCGAAAATGGGCCTTAGACCAATTTATGGAGGTCATTTCGCTGTGAAAATGGATTCATTCGGAGTTCACAGTGAATGCCTTCTTGAGACGTAATGGCTGCTCTACTCTACAGCATCTGCCTCTTAGACTGAGCCTCGAGCTGTAGATCACTCTCCCACGAGCCCTCGCTGGACTGTCAGAGCAGCAAATTCCACCTTCATTAATAGCAGCCACTCATGTCTGACTTAAATGAACGTATAGGCTATCAATTAGCTTGGGGAAGGCTGGGCGTGGTGTACTCAAGGGCAAAGGAGAGAGGCATCCTGGACAGCAGAGACAGATGATACTGCATCTCTACTATCATTACACTCTCTGCTGTCTGCTCTATTTTTCCCTCATTATCTAAAATATCCACCTGTTCAACGGCGTTTTCTTCCTCACTCTTGACCTTCATTTTGACAGAATGCGTCACTCTTTCCGTCGGGCAGCCTTAACTTTAAATCCCTTCAAACAGTCAAGACGCTGCTTACCATATACAGAAGCAGTATGTCCGCACACTGCATGACTCTTCTCATTTGCATGAGTGTTTGTTTTCCCACACCAGTATGGAAGAGGTCAAGAGCAGCAGGTTCATTTGTATGGGTGTCACAGCCCAATGATGCAAAATGATACTTCTGATACCGTGCTAAATTATTTTCTACATAACCCTATCTTGATTATTCTCGCATCCATCCATCTCTCCATCTCCCCCCTTTTCCTTGATGAGTTAATTTCTCTCCCATTGCCTGTTGTGAGAGTGACCCTGACGACCCAGGAGAATCTCCTAACAGGCTCCTCTTGCCCATCAGGATTGATCGGTCCACAGCACCCTGTCAGACGCGATCAATACATCATTCCTTCAGTAACGAGCCCTGCTCGCCTGCCGCCTCTTCCTCCCCTGCATCGCTTTGCTTCCATTTTATTATTATTTCTCACAGCGGATCGATGCGGGCAAACAGGCTCACTGTAAACCACACCACAATTAGAGTGGCGTCTAATCTTCCTGTTGACTCCATCTCCTTCACAACAGCCAGCGAATAAAACACAAATGATAATGAAATCTAATGGGATTCTGTGGAATTAAATCACTTAAACAATGAAGAGAGCCCGGCCACAGCTCTGAACCAATAAAGGTCCTGATAGAGGTATGTACCAGTCGATATCTTATATGCACATACTGGCTTAACAAGGCAGAAGAGCAGCTTCTCTTCATGGTGAGGCTTCATTTGGCCTTTCAACAGGTAAAGGTGGAAATTATGCTAAATTAATAAACTGAAATACAATCAAATAGTGATAAAAACACAATGTATTTTTTTAAGGCTATCAAAGTTTTTACAGACATGCCCACTTTATGATCATCACATGCAGTTTGGGGCAAGTCATAGTCAAGTCAGCACACTGACACACTGACAGCTGTTGTTGGGCTGCAGTTTGACATATTATGATTCGAACATGTGTTTTATGCTTAAAGGTCCCATATGGTAAAAAGTGAGATTTTCATGTCTTTTATATTAAATATAAAGCAGGTTTAAGTGCTACATATCGAAACGCTCAATATACGTAGAAATACACACAGACCGTATTCTGAAATGTTGCATTTGAAACAAGCCGTTAGGATTTCTGTCCATTTGTGATGTCACAAATATACAATATTTAGACCATTACATGGTTGTAAACATAAACATTCTAAATGTGTCTCAGTTTATTTCCTGTTGCAGTGTATGTAAATAATATCAGCTGACAGGAAGTAAACATGGACCCAAGCCGTTGCCTACCAACACAATTATGTTGCAATTCCGTTGAAATGCACTAAAACGGAGCGTTTCAGACAGAGGGTGAATACAGGTATATTCAGGCAGACAGAATGAGGGAAATAACGTTTTTTTTAACATAAGAGCATTTAAACATGTTCTAGTAGAAACACAAAACACCATTTTCATGAACCTGAAAATGAGCATGATATGGGACCTTTAATGAAGTACCTGGGAGTGTTTCCGGACAATATTTGTCATAGTTTGGTGTTGGTTACTGATTTCCAATAATAAATATATACATATATTTGCATAAAGCAAGCATAATTTTCAACTCCGATATTGATAAGAGTATTAAATACTTGACAAATCTCCCTTTAAGGTACATTTTGAACAGATAAAAAATGTGGGTTTAATTTGCGATTAATCATAATTAACTATGGACAAACATGCAATTAATCGCGATTAAATATCTTAATCGATTGACAGCCCTAATTTTAAAAAAAAAACAGGAAAAAGAAAACATTTATACTCTCTATATATACATAGACACACACGTGTGTGTACGTACCGTGTGTGTCTATGTACCTACACGTGTGTGTGTAGGTACCGACCCACATCAGAGGAAGTGATGACACGCTTGAGTGAACACAGTTGGAACTGCAGATCTATTTTCATCCCATTAAGTGAATCTCTCCAGAATAAAATTACATTTCTAATATTGAGCGCAGAAAATGACATGCTTTGTGGTAAGATAATGAAATAATGAACTCTAGCCCTAATTAGGCTAATTTTGTTAGGGGAAGCACTAATGGCATACTTAATGTTGAGATGTCAGCATTTTTCCCCCCCAAGAACTATAATGACATCATATTAGTTTCTCTCTTTAACATGCAGGAGTTTCCAAAATAGAGGTTAAAAGTGTCTGCGAGAGGAGTGATTTCTGCAATGTCATCGAATTAGCAGCTGGTTTACGGAGAGACAGAAATAGACGTGGAGCTAATTTGATCATTGAATTATATATTTAGCACGCCTGTGTAGTTTGGCCTGGGTTTGAGGGTAGGCCTGTCTGAGAGCAGC
>CAKALG010012166.1:1461-31879 GCA_916700815.1 Helicolenus hilgendorfi
TTCCCTCTCCCATCTGGCACCGCCATCACTGCCAGTAAGCTTCTCGCACCGTTTCGCTCTGTTCCCTTGTCTGTCTGTCTGTCCCCCCACTATGAGCTTTCCTACCAAGGAATGCCTTGATTCATTGCTTCACGCTGAGACGGAGAGTGTGCAAAGTCTGACGCATGGCAACACAAATAATGTTGATGCCATATACATGTCATTTTAAAGCATTGTTTGAGTTTGCATTTGACCCAGTTGGCAACTCTGGGGTCTGGAGTAAAATAAACAATAAAGCAGGGTATGCTTAAGAACGTTGTTCAGACTTTTTGTCTTAGAACTTTCACCATGTGTTGTCAGTTTATGACAGTTAATTGTAACATTTTAGTCGCCAAAACAACACATTCTCACTCCCAACTCATCAAATACCGCCGCTTGGTCAGTGACACTCAGCATTGGAGACCAATGCAAGGGGTACCCCTCTTGCATTACTTTTGGATGGACCAGGGATTACATGCATAGTGTCCTTTCAAAATAAACTTCCATTTTCACAGGACGTTTAGGTTTAGGCAACACCACCACTTTGGGTTAGGAAACGGTCGTGGTTGACGTTAACTTCACTGACATGACTTACATGACGTACGACTCAAGTGACTAGCAACTCATGTGACTCACAGGATTGACGATACCAACGAGCCACATGAAAAACGATGTACATGACAAAATAAGTCACTTTTAGTTTGACACAGGACACAAACACCGGTCTCCTGGTTGAAAGTCTTGTTTGTTGATCCATCCACCATCCACAGCCCAATCAGCGGTGTTAGAGTTGGGAGTGAGACTGGTTTGCCTAAAATGTATCATTCAGCGTTTGGTTGTACTTAGCTCTACCCTCTCATGTTACTTATGGTTGGAAAAAAACAAGATGGCGACGGCCAAAATGCCGAACTTATGGCTTCAAAACCAATGTGTGACGTCACAGTGACTACGTCCACTTCTTATACTTCATACTCGTTGGTTTGACCACAATTTGAGCCATTTCTTTCCCTAAATGTTCAGGCAGTTTCAGATCCTACTGGAGAGCTGGAGGTGTTCTTTCCCGTACATTTCTCTGTTCCCCGAGAAGATAAGGGTGACTCATGCTGAGACTACAGGTATTTCCGACAGTCAGGAATTCAGAGAGGCAACAGGATGCTTGTTGGACATGACACCTAATGCCATAAATTACAGTGATTTCCACCAGTAAGAGTTGCAACGACAGTGTGGATGCACTGAGCTCAGGGTATAAGCATAAAGGTGCACTGTAAAAAAAAGACACAAAGGCCTGCATGCACAAAAATGACATGATGTAAACACATAAATAACAGTAGCAGCAGTCCAGCTTCATACCTCATGTGTTCCACTTGTAAATAAAGCAAGATGTATAGCTCATGGAGAGTACTCATGGAGAACTGTTGGCAGCTGCATTATTATTTCATGTCCTCTAAGCCTAAATGGTTTTATTCAGACTGGAGAAATGGAGCTGCCTTCAACACCAGCACTGCAATATAATGAGCCAGTGAACCCAGTGCACTACTGACATGTTTTGAATAATGTCATCTGTTATCTTAAAACATCTGAGGATGATCAATGAGGAAGTATCACCCGATAGCATATAAGCACCAATTAGCAGACGTGGATTAGAGGCTTGGCCCTTTAAGGGACTGGGAAGTAGAAGTTTTTGCTGCTGGATACGACTAAACAGTTTCCTGGTCTTTCTGCATTACTAATACTGTGCAATTAGTGGGGCTGACTTAAAGGGTCAGTTCAGTCAAATTACATCTGTTCTGCCTTTGTCCCTAGTTGGAGCTAGCCATGCAGACAGCTTTTGGTTGGAACCACTTTCTAAAGAACTGGTCCCTGTGAAAATGCTTTGAAAGTGAAATCTGTGGATTATTCACAGTAACCAAGACATTGTTACTGGAAGGACACATTATATTTTCAAATGTAACTTTGTAGTGTTTGGAGCAGCACAAACATAATTCCATTCACTTTCATTACAGTGGGGTGGCAGCATAAGTTTAAAAGGTAGATATCCTAAAACCTCAGCATATGGAAACATGGCAAGACACCACTGAGATTACAACCTAATATCACGCCAAAGTGTGTAATAGACCCGCCTGTCCACCAGTGGATAGCGCATCAGTGTCACATTGTGCCTCGCAGAGGCATGAATAGTAGGTTTGAACTACAAAACGACTTAGATGGTATGGTTGGCCTTAAAATAAGTACATAAACTAAGTACAATACATACAGAAACAATGTAACATCAGTACAAAAAACACATCACAATAAACACTAACGTAGCTTACAAAACAAAACACCGGTGTCATCGTTGAAAGTCCTGTGTTTGTTGGACCCATCCACCTCCCCCTCCCGTCCACCAAAAGCAGTCTTTCTCAGTTTTGATTCTACTGTACGTCACCAGCTCTGAGCGTAGCATATTTACGCCGATGCACTTTACATTGCAGTCAGTACAGACTACATGGCGTACGAATGACACGACTAAAGCAAGAATGGCGTTCTTATTGCACGCTTTTGCCTTGCACATTATCGTGTCATTTTCGCGCCTTTTCATATCACCAGGCTGAAGATTGTGTGATAAAATATGTTTGTCTCGTAATGTGGGTGCAATGACCCCTTAAGAGCATTGTTAAGATAAATTGCTGTTGTGCTGGATTCATACAATACATTTAGCTGTCCAAGACATGTTTCTGAAATTAAGTATTAAAACCATGTTTTCTCTGTAATTGCACATATCTGTCATCGAAGCTTGTTAATTAAGAGAGGGTCAGAGAGGCAGTCTGACCAGACATCAGGGGGTTCATGAACATGGTTGATTTTGTCAGCACAAATGTGTTCTACCCTTGTAGTGTAAAACATATACTAACGATATGTTTTGAGAATGATGAACAGTCAATGAGCGCTCCCTCAGTTTTAATCAGCATCAAACATCTGACTTGTTAAGCGAATGTTTTTTGATTGCAATCATTATTTGGTTCTCTCCGTATACCACCGTGCTTCTCTTCAGACTTTCTCTCCTCCAACATCAATGTAGCACAATAAGTGCTGCAGGCTGCTCTTGGCTCTCAAGTTCTACTTTGGCACAATACGGGTGAAAAACAAAGTATGTTTCACATTTGTGCTGCGAGATCCCTTGCAAACGAATCCAATTTAGAAAATATTAAATATAATATATAAATAATGTGTGGCGACTTCTCATCAGTGGCACATCATTTAGTATGCCCATGCCACTATATACGTTGGCTGGACAAGAACCCACAGGAGAGAAGGTTGTTTAATGTGAGAGCGACAGAAAGATGACAGTTGTGACAGCTGTGTACATGCCTAGCTTTAGCTGCAGAGAGTGACTAAAAAGTGAGTGGCACCATTTTGGAACCTCCTTGATTGCTTGCTAACAGAACTAGGAAGCTTTGTAGTCAGTCAGAAGAGACAGATGTCAGAACAGTGGGTGCTACAAAGAAAGACGAGTCTAAATGTTCAGCTTTAGGAGGTAGGTGTCAAGAGGGCTCCAAATTTTTCAAAAAACTGATGTATGGCTTTATATAGAAATATATATTTAGGTGATTTCACTCAGCTCACTGACTGTACCAGAGAAAAATGTAAAGCAAATACTGTAATTGGGGAAAAACAATTATGTTGGTTTGTTAATTTAACATTGCCAGAGAAAACAGCAAACTAGCTACCTAACATTCAAATGGGGCTGTTGTTACAACTTTTCTAAGTGTGCACAAGTTTCAATGTGTATCACAAATGAGTAGAAAACAACGCAGCTCGGAAATGATCTTGAATTGAACTTTGCAGGGAGTTTATGGTATTAGAATTGTATTGACTTTGTACATTAGACGGCAATAATGAAGTCATTCTGTTTGGGCAAAAATTAAAATGGAAGTTGGCCATCAGGAGCAAGTAATGGGATAGCTCTGAAGTCTCTGCAGCACTGCGGTAATGAAGAAAGAGATGTCCCTCGATTGTAAAGCGAATGCCGTAATGGTTGAAACTTTAACTCGTGCAATTACTCATGCCCACCTTTGGCCTGGGTTCAAACGTTGCCTTGGCCACTCATTGCATGAATCTTCCTGCGCAAATTAAGTCAGTAAGGAGAATCAATTAAATTGAAATAGATGTTCTGTTTTCTTCGCATTGAGTCCTTCAGTGAGATTTTTGTTTGAGTTCAGCACTGAACCGCTTCCCATTATGACTCAGCAAATGCGAGGCTTCTCCCAGGAGGAGACGTTTTGGAGACTGAAGAGAATGCCTGCGTTTACCGATAAAGTCGCGTCGAAGTGATTGCCGCACCTTCGTCGTTTTGGCTCCGTCAGCAGAGCTTTGCCTCTGTATCAAAAAACTAAGAAGTGACTCCTCCACAAAAATCTGCACACAGCACAACAATCAGAACTCCAGATGAGTGCCAATCATGTCAGCTTTCACGTGTGCGAGGGGGGGATGAAAAAAATAGGAAAATAAAAACTCTGCTCCAACCTATCAGAACAGAGAGGCTGACAGGCAGACATAATCTCCCCAGGAGTCTGAGCCCTGTGCTGTGGATGAAGGATAAGGGGAAATGCACGGGAGGGGGTGATGGAGTGCTTGCGGTGGATAGATGGATGGCTGGAAGGATAGATGGATAGAGGGGAGGGGTGACGGAGGGAGGGGGTGTAGAGTGGCGTAGGGAACTCTAAAGCCCTCATGCTTTTGATTTTAGATAACTAGTGTCTGTGTAGTTATCCAGAGTGATGAACACACACAAATGCATACACAGAAACACACACAGTAAAAAAATACACACACTCACACACTTGTCAGATAAGACAGCTTTGCATCAGGGATCACTGCTCACAAGCCTGAGACCAGCGAAATCCCATTGAAAATCCAGCTGCTATTGATGCCAGCAGGGGAGCCCTGTGAACGGCGCAGCGTGCGCCTACACTTTGTGTGTGATAGAACAAGGGAGAACTGTCATGGCCGATAAGGATGGGCACTTTATCTCTGGATCAAGCCTTATCCTGATTAAAACCAGTCATCTACGAGGGCACGCTGACATTTCGTAAGCAGCAGCGGCTCTATACTGTGTGCTCTATACGGTGGGAAGGATGCTGTTTCAGTGACATTCCAGAGTTCATTTTGCCCTTGTTGCTGATGACAGCAAATGATCCCTGGGGGGCTGTTTGATACGCACATTTAAAACAATGTGTTTTTTTTTTAATATATATCTCCTGAAGACCACCAAGCGTGTATTGTGTACTTGAGGTCATTCGACACTTCTGACCCCTGTTGCTCTGGACTCTGCATGTCATGCCCCCTAATAAAGCAGAAATGTCAAAGAAGTAAATCAAAGGTTACTCAGCTTTAGGTTCATTTCATAACGCAACACCTCTGCATACATATGTATATTCTGTGGCATTTCTGTATCATACCCCTTAACTGAATATAGAGACACCAAAGAAAGACAGAGGATTAAAACAAAGGTCACACTCCAGGCTTGAATTTGCAATACTGAACATGCCGCCAATGGGAGACAGTTTTCCCAATGTATTCTTCCAGAAATTGTTTCATTTCCACGAGTATGGTAAGTCGTCTTGCGTGCAATAACAATGGCGTTCTTGCTTTTGACATGTCCTTTCATGCCATGTAGTCTGTACTGACTGCAATGTAAACGCATCAACATGAATATGCTACGCTCAGAGCTAGTGACATAGAATACAAAGTGAAGGGAGATGGATGGGTTGAACAAACACAGGACTTTCAACCAGAACACCAGTGTTTGTGTCTCAATTTGTTGTTGTTCTTATGTGAAGTTGTTGACGTATGTATTTTGCATAGTTTATGTACTAATTTTAAGCACAACCATGATGTTTTTCCTAAACCTAAACAAGTGGTTTTGTTGCCTAAACATAACCGTAACCATTTCATGGTAAGGATGCGGCGCTAAATGACACACGAAAAAAAGTTTTACAATGTTCCCCTTGTGGCATTAAATGACACGTGGAATGTCCTTAAAATGATTATTTATATACATTCCCACGAGATCAGTTTAGTTAGAGCTATACAATTTATGAGTCGTATTTGAACATGCTTTCATTCTAATCAATGCAAGCAAATTTTTTAGTGTCATCTTTTTTCATACCACTTAGTGCTCCATCTTAAACCCCTGACAAAACATCTTTAGCAAAAAGTATTTCAAGTAAATACTAAACAACCACCCATATTGTATAGCTCCAACACAAGGCACTGAGTAAGAAGATACATGTACATTTTTGTTGGGGGTTATGGCGAGTTTTATCATTAAAAATGAAATTATCTTGCATTGGTTAACATGGAAGTATGTTTGGGATGTCAGATGGAAAGTGAAATGACAACTGAAAATGATTCCTGAAACTCATCCAGTACAGATTCTGTTGTACGAGGTCACACCAACAACAACAATGGAAGGAAATGGTAGGAAAACAAAAAGAAGCAAAGCACTCAAGGGCTTTTATTGGGCATTGGGTCTGTTCTCTTTCAACACCTGTGGATCAGTTTCAAGGCTCATCAAGATGAGTGACAAGTGCTGAGACAATAACTTGACAGGCCGAGGCAAAGGGGTATTCACAAGCAGAAACTGCACTGCCTGAAAGTTCTAGAATGTATCCACATGCCAAGGTTCTGAAGCTTCAACTCAATAAGTTTGAGCCGAACTTGCAGACATAATTCAGGGCCATTTTTTCGAGGGTGGCTCAATTTCTTTCCAAATTCACATGGAGTCTGTTTTGCAGAGAGGGATGCTCTCGACCTGTAGCCTTCAGTCCCCAACGCAGCACCAAGCACAGCTGTGGCAGTCAGGAGAGTTTAAAAATGTAATTTACGGAAATAATGAACCAATTAAAATTAAATGCCACCCATAAACAGAGACTAATCTTCTCCCTATTTGCATTTTGTAATTTATTATTTCAAAGCATTCATCTTAGCATGACTGAGTGGCTCCTGTGCTTAATATTAAAGAGCACCACATGCACCATCCATCCATCCAGCCAACCTTCTCACTCACTACTCCACCTTTACAAACTGAAACGGGAGCAGGGTCACCCGTCAGATGGGGATTTATTATACTCAAGGACGTTTTTCCATGACAATCTCATCAACCTCATACTTCCTGTGTTCAAAAACTACACATATGTTGCACTCTCTGGTAAGCACAAGCTAGAAGTCCTTTGCTTTAACTGGAAGAGAATTCCAAAGTTTGCCAGAGTGGCATCACTCACAAAATCACCATCATGAAGAATAAATAAAACATTAAATATACATGGAATCCAGAAGTACATTATTTGTCTACTGTTGTCCTTGAATGGGTAAAATATTGGCATATCTATGAATGTGTTATGATGACAAGCCCACAGTAGACCATCAATCAGCTGCCTGCATTAGACCATAAATCTGTTGAACGGCTGAGGTTCACTCAAATGAAATGACATTCACTCTGTTATTGCATATCAATCTGTCAAACGGACTAAATAAACAGAAAATGGGATAGACATTAATATGTTATGTTTAATCATTGTGCATGGTATTTTACATTTAGCATCCTTTTAGTCTCAAATATCAAATCAATCAAATAAAAACAGTTTATTTTGAGCTAATTGACCGATTCTAAGTCCCGTGCCCCCTTAGTTATTGTTGCTAGGTCAGAGAAGCTTGACAAAAAGAAAAATGGCAATGCTGCTTCCATTTAGTTGGGTGCCGCATTGTGTATTACAGTATCTGGACAATAAGCTTCCATAAGCTGACAGCAAGGACTATAAGATGGAAGGATGTATCCACAATGATGACTTTTACACAGTTTCCCATTGGGATGCTAGACATTGTGTATGTCCAAATAAATAACACCAAATCTTACTTTAGGGTGGCACATAATCTTATAGAAAAAATATAAACAAAGAAAAGATAATTCATGTCAGCAACCAACCTATCTGTCTTTTTCCAAATTTCTTTGGCAAGCCTGGCTGATGTCTGTGATCTGACATTAGGCTAACTCTTCTTAATGTAGCTGTACGTAAGCTAGCTAGTTAGTTAGCGTTTTGCTAACGTGAGCTAACTTAAGATGTAACTGTAGACAATATAATGTGTCTGTGAGGATTGTGACACCAATGTAATGTAACTTACATAGTAATTTTACCTTTGAACGGACGTA
This sequence comes from Helicolenus hilgendorfi, assembly GCA_916700815.1. Lineage (NCBI taxonomy): Eukaryota > Metazoa > Chordata > Actinopteri > Perciformes > Sebastidae > Helicolenus > Helicolenus hilgendorfi. Next base: position 9,668 of record CAKALG010012166.1, read on the forward strand.
GCATATCTAAGAATAACAGGAAATGGGAAAGTTGACCAAGGTTTAGCGATGTTCCAAGCATGCTCACCTGTTATTGGTGCACAGAGCAAAAACGGGTGGGACTTAGAGAGGGGGCAATTGGGCAGTGGTGGCCCATGGTTGGGATGCGTTGGGGAAGGCCCTTAACCCCCAACTGCTTGATTGCCAATAGATCAGACTGTAGTTGTACTGGGCAGTTTCAATTTTCAATATGTAACACTAAATTAAGTGAATGTGACTGAGTGTCTCTCAAAAAGAGAGCATCGCTTGCAGTGAAACTTTCCCAAATCAATAAAGATTAAATATCTAAGACGACTTAATCACAATTTAATCGACACTTAATCTAAATATCTTCATTTGACTAATCTTAGTCTTTGTATTACATATATCGAGCAACTAAATTAAAACAAACATAGGAAAAAAACTTATTTTGTGTATTAGGGTTGGATTATGTTCTCATACCAATAAGAGAAAAAATGAGGCCAGACAACACTAAAGTTTCACAAACTCAACACTTTTGTCATCCTGAACTATGACATTTTACGTGGCGCACACATTCTCTTGTTTCCACATACTGCCTGTGCCACACTGCAAAGTAAATCATGGCCGCTGTAGCCATTACCTCCGGTCATCTTCCACTGTTCCTTGATACTGAGATGAAAGCCAAGATTGCTTTCCAGGGGATTTTAAATTATTAAGTAGCAACATGAAATCTAATTCAGAGTGATAAATGAAATTACATTAAATTAGAGTCCGAGTCTATGCAACCCAACCGTTGCTTGGAGGGTATGAAAGTAATGGCGTGTGGGAGTGAGTGAATGTGTGTGGGGGTGTGTTTTGATGAATGTATGGCTCACTCCAGCTGTGGCTGTAGGCCTGAGTGTGCTCCAGAACATTGCCAACTCCCCATCACTGACTCTCCCCTGGCAAGACAAAGGCAAGCACTTTGTCCTTTAAGGGGGGAAATTATAAGTTTCTTGACAGACCTTTATACCACAGGCTCAATGGCAAGACATGCTCCCGGAAACATTAAGATTATATTCACATGGGGGCCTTTGGATTTTCAGCGATTTCTAATGATTGCAGGGATTGTGACTTTAAACCTGCGCAAAGCTGTCAGATCTCTTATCTGTAAACTATCATTTCTTTTTCCACGACAAGATTTGCGCAAAAACACGTCCACCAATCAAGTGTCAATCAAACTTTGTAACTTCAGCTGTAAGTTGTATTATTATCTTCCTCTTAGATGTGCTGTTCTACCTTCCTCATGTCAAAGAAATGCAGACTGAGAGACTAGCAAATGATAACATTTGAAAAAGAATCTATACAGATTGATTTGGCATTAGACGGACTGGCTGCCTCCATACAGGTGTGAGCAAATTCATCATGCCTGAGGTGTCCAGGTGCTCCCACCAACTGTATTCTGTACACTATGTCTTTGGCAAACTGAACTGATAATGACCGTGCTGTGCGCAGTGTCACTGAAGCAAAGTAACAGATTGCTATTATGCTACATTTAGGTGAAAAATACCTTGGCAGTAGTTACTGAGCAAAAGAGTCCTCACTTTATTCAACCAACGCATTTTGGTACAGGGCCCACATCAGATTGTTTTGTTTAAAATGTCATAGATACAAGTTGAACACACAAACAATACATTAAAGTAAACCAGACTTGACCAGAACCCAAGAGGACTCAAAAGGCCTGACAAATTTATGAGCATATTTTATTTTTATGAGCATACTCTGGGTTTAGGTCAGTTTAGGGCAATAGTATGAATCACACGTTTTAGTTCCACACGTTCAGTTTCTTCTTGTGTGTTTGAAAATTAGAAGCACTCCTGGCCATGCATATGCAGAAAACCCTGGTGCTAGAAAATGAATACAACTACAACCGGGGGGCGCATGCGCATAAGGAGCCTCCTTGAGTGCATTGGATTGCTGAAGGGCCACTGGCTGTGTCTGTCTGTAAGAGACGGCACTCTGCGATACCAGCCAACAATACCAGGTTGATGCCAGCAAATAGCCTTGATAATTTCTGACTCATTCTCCATCTCAGCTTCTGAGTACCCTTGGCTCGCACTCTGCAGATCTCTGAGCTGGTGGAGCAGGATCTGGCAAACGTGGAAGATCTTCTGAAGACAAAAAAAAAAAAAGAAAAACTTTTGAGTTCTGTGAATCTGAATAAACTGTAACGGGCAACAAACAATAATGTGGAAAGACTTATGATGTCGCCCCATCTGGTATGTGGAGATGACCTGTGGCACCCATCGGGGATGATTCCACTCAGGGATGCCTCACCAGATATAGTGGCAATTTTGTTCATCAATAACTGAAATTGAAGAGGTAAACTACCCTCCTTCTGTGCCACTTTTTTTTATAGGCTGCAATTTATTTTTCAGCAATCAATTTTAAATCAATGTCTTTTTAAATTCCACCACAGTTCTAATTCCCAGAAAAACAAAAGTTACATGTGTCCAAGCCTTTCTTTTGACAATCTGCCTGTAAACGAGCCAAATGCTAATTACCTTTCTTTTGCGCTGCTTTTATTGGCCTATGTAGTGCCTTGCCACATGATGTTGCCTAGTGTTGCTGATAGCAACAAGTTTTGGCAGCTAGCTAACTGTTTTTGCTTTGTTTGGATACTTATTCAGGCAGAAAACAAAATGTAAAAGAATAAAACAGGTTATGGAGCTTGTGTTTTCTGTGTATTTAGCCATTTGGTGAAGATTTGGAGAACATTTGTGAATTCCATCTTGTCATCTCTTTGTTAACGAAGGCTTGTTGAAACTCGTTCTTTGTTGTTTTTGTCTTAATATTTACTGTTGGTTCACGAGTTCCTTCATCAAGATGGATGGTTGATGAGTTATATATACAGACTAGTCTCTGAGCAGTGTCACTGCTCATGTTTATGAAAGAGAAAGATAGTTTTGATTTTGAAATATTGATTTCCTGTCAGGTCAGGTATGATCCAAATTCCTCTGTCTGTAGGATTTTCTGGAAGGATTTTCTATGCTCCCTAAATTTGTATGTATCCAGGAAGCTGGTGTTTCCAGCTTCTTACATTATTTGGTGAACATGGGGTTTAGAGAGTGCACAGGGTATGGATAATTATTTATTTAGTTACATGAAGGCCACACATACTGCACTACTTATGCATACTACTCACCAACATATACATTACATCTCACAGTATTTTGTAGTGTAAACATAATTTGGTATGAGTGTGAAAGTTAATTCCCAACCTTGGAAAAACATAGTTTTTAATTTATTTTTATTTTTTACTACTACACAGGGTCATACACACACACACACACACACACACAAGCACGTACACGCACACACACACACACACACTTGTACTTCTATCTTTGCGAGGACACTCATTGACATAATGCATTCCCTAGCCCCTTACCTTTACCTTGAATGTATGACTTTTTTTCATCGGCTAACCATCACAACTAAATGCCTGACCCCAACCTTACCCTAATCTAAACCTAATACTAACTTAAAACCAAGCCTGAACCCTCAAATAGTCCTTTTAAGGTCTCACCCAAAGTGAGGGCCAGCCAAAAGGTCCTCACTCGGAAGGTCTAAAACTCAAATTTGTCCTCACAAAGACAGCTGTACAAGAATACTCACACCCACCCACACACTCACGCATGCAAAGGAACATAATAACAATACCACCAGATAAAAGAAGAACAAATTAGAAGAAAGAAGTAGAAAATAAAAATAAAAATAACAATAATAGAACACTGACAGAAAGAGAACACTTCTTATAGCGTTATCAAATGTGCAATATAGGACAATATGCATATACACACAAACACACCCATACCAATACATATATAGATATATAGACAAACATAATTTGATTAAAAAATATTAACTCAACATCTACTTATTAGCTCTACTTGAGCTTTCAACCACATCTCAATGTCTCCCTCAGTAGATGGATTTTGCTCAGTTGTCATGGAGATAGGTCACGTGATAACAACTGTATGGAAAAGGTGGTCGTGTATGGGAGGATCGTAACAAATGGTCTTTGGCATCAGATGTGAATGGCCTCCTCAACCTTTCTCCGGCGGTCTATTGACTCCTGGTTGATGACTTTGATCTCTTCCCAGTCGATGCTTTAACCGACTCCGGTCTGGTGTTCACAGACAGCTGATGTCAGTTTCAGATGTTCATTGAGTCATTTGGCCAGAGTCCTTGCTATTTAACTGATGTGGTGCTCTCTCTAGTTCCTGTGATTTGGTATGCTTCATTAGATCTTAACCTGTAATTTCGCTTCATTATGAGCAGCCAAACATGTCAAAATATTTCTACAGCTTAATTCACCGCCCCCGAATATACTTTCAGTTGGAACTGGTCAGCGACGTCACGTGATTGCCTGCATACTGTCTCCTGTGCATGTGTTCTGTGGGCTGTGTGTTTCCACTTTTACCACCACAATCTTCTTCCGCTGTGACTCACAAGCTGCTCCATCTGCTCTATATCCATTAAAGAAACAGACCATATTAACTGCATAGATTGAACAGCAATTTGACGGCTCTTGAGAACACGCCACATTTGATTTCCTTTTGGAGTACATCACCAGCCAAACTCACACATACATGTACATCCAAGCTGCTGATTCTTTTCATATGCGCTTCCCACAGGGCAGGTGAGTCATTCAGCCTTCCACCGTCTGCACGTATGTGTATTTCTGTGTCTGGCTTCATTGTAGTTTTTTCTTTTTTTATGCCCTTTCTCCTCAACCTTCATATGCCCACCTGAGGGAAGAGGCCTTACAACAGGGTGGGGATCAATGAACTGCTGTGTTGTGCTCAGCCAGCGTAGGATCTTATTTAGAAGCCCTCCAGGTGGGTAGGATCAGTGGCGCACAGAGGGAGAGAGGCAAAGCCAGCATCCATTATTTATTTCCTCATTTAACACTGGCAGCAGGTTCCTCGCCTACTTTTATTTGTTCAAAGAGTAGTGGTGTGTGGGGTTAATTCTCTACAGGGGTTAATATTGGGAGCATAATTGGATTCCTGCACCAGGACAGATAGGAGTTTGAAAGATAAGGGATGTGTTGTAAACACACTAAGCCCTGTCGCTGATAAAAGATCTATTTGTGCCCGCCCGGGTCTTTCGCTATAATGTCGGTGCATGCCAGAATAGGGCGGCCTGGTGAAGCGTATTGATCTACCTTTACTTCTTCAATTAGAGGAATGACGAATTAGTCCTCGCCAATAAAACATAACTTATTGTCTCCGCTGGTGCTCAACCCACTTGTCCATCCATCGCTCTTCTTCACTTTTTATCTGGCCAAAAAAAAACAGACGCTGTTCTAATGAGAGCTTAAGAGCGAGCTGCTTTGTGCTTCTGGAGATAAAGACTCCTCAGAAGAAAAATAGGACTTCCCAGAGTTAAATGTGGAACTTCAGCGACAGCTTCATCTGTATCTAGAATGGTTCAATGTATAACTTTATACAGCTTTATAGTCCTTAGAGAAGGTACTTGAGGCAAAACAGTTTAAAGAGGAAACTTCTGTGTTCTCTGTTTTATTTTCAGTGGGAATCTTTTAGCTGCATGCTAACCTCTTTAGCAACACTGTCTTTCCATGTAATTTTACACTCTCATTATAACAAACCCACGGACGATAATAGACTCATTCAGCAGCTGATCAACACATAAACGCAGTGTGATTACACCAGCTACTCGCATCACATTAACTGTACATTAACCTTGCAAATAGCCTGCATTAACTGCAGAGCGGATTGTAATAAAATGCAAAATAGACCTGAACTTAAATTACAATGTGGATAAAAATACCAAACCAAAATGCTTTTGATGTTTGCAAAGATCACTGAAATGTAGGTATATTTGCTTTTGTAAAAATAGCACAAGTCAGTTTTTTTCTTAAGTTTAGCCACATGCAAGGCTTCTGAATAATTGTTTTACAGTTAAAATAGCTGTTTCTATGAAGGGGGAATTCCTCTAAAAACGTACAAGCTTTTACACTGCCTGAAGGGCCAGTGCTGAGCAACTCCCTTTACTGGGATCCTGCAACTAAAAATGCTAAATGATCTGTTATTAAAATGCTTTGCCCATGATAATCACCAGCACTGCCCCAAATGGTTGAGCAGTTACCGTTAAACTTTTAAGCTCTAATTAAAAAATAGAAAAGAAGAAGACGGGGAAGAAGAAGAAATGCTTTCAGCCGCTGCGCCCCCAGGGATGAAATCTGTCTTCTATTCTGTTGTAAATTGAGCACACCTAGCAGCTCACTGCAGAATAATCAGGAATTAGGGGATAAATGCAGCAACTGTGAAGAGTAATACGAGCCTGCATTGCTTTCTCCTGCACCCTGAGTTTATAAAGCACCCCCCCTCACTAGCTTGTGGCTATGCTTCTCTGTTTGAATGCAGGATTTAAAAGTCTCTGGAGAAGCACAGTGGGTGAGTAAGAGGTGTTTTTATGTCATGCTATAAGCTTCCACTCGTGATATTTTCAACACTTTTAGATTTTTTTTTTTTTCATCTCTGAATGCATACAAATTGTGCTTTGAAATAGCACAGAGGGAGTGTGAGGTTGTGATTGCTGAAATGAGAGAAAGAGAGAGAGAGAGAGAGAAACACTTGCGGTGCCACACGTTTTGACAAGTAATTAAGGGCAACTGTGCCACAGCAGACACTGAATGGTGGCCAAATATTACAAATAAACAAATTCAGGCACAAGTCATTCTCAAACAATTACCATACAGTATTTGCAGCAACTGCTGCTTGTTTCTTTCTGTTTATGAATAACAATTCACCGTCTGTTTTTTCAAGAGGGTAAATTATGCACTGTGCAGTATTTTCCCTTATTGTACCCGTTGTCACTGCTGCCACGGCAGATATCGGCACAATTTACAGCCTCTATCTGCAATCTGCAGCATTCCATATAGGCAGTATTAGGCTCTGGTGCAAAGGTGAGGGACATAGAAGAGGCCACGGCCACCTCATCACCCTCGCATGTCCTTCAGCAGATGGAGTTAACCCCCGCTGACAACAGCCGTCGTGGCAGCTCTGGACTGGCCTCGCTGGAAATTGAGTGTCAGGTATTTACTTGAGCGGATTAAGCATGTGGCCCAAAGATTGTACGGGTTATTTCTTTAATCCTTGCAATTCTGCTACAGTGGTACTGTCCTTCACCACCATGTAAACACGGCCAAAAGCTGTTAGGACCACATACTTTTTGTATTGTGGTTGTTTTTTTGGGGGTTTTTTTCATAGCAGCAGACATGACCACACATGTTATGGCAGATAACTCGCTATGTTGTTTCTCTGTATTATTTTTGAAATGGGAAAACATTATTGATAATGTACTTGCGTATGTGCATGTAGGCCAGGGTTATTTGACATTTGATAAAACACTCAGATAAAAAAGGTCCAGACATGTTTAAGCCTGAGCATCTGATTTATGTAGTTTGTGTCAAACAAACGAGAACACACATTGACTTCACACATACTGATAAAACAGACACAAGCTATTTTCAGTGGCTTCTCTGATATCTTTTTTTGGATGAGCATCCATAAAGCTGTTTAGAAATCACATTAAAAAAAGCACTCCTAATGGCTTCATCTTCCCTCACAGACGTGTTCTTCAGCATTAAATGTAATCCAGTTGATTGTTGTTGTACATCTGCGGTTGCGTTGCAAACAGGAAGTGCTAAAAGGTAATGTAGCATGCAGATTGGAAAATTGAATATGATAAAAAAAAGCATAATAACCCTAAATGGGAAAAAGAAAAAGAAAAACACAGGCATGACAAAAACATTTTTTGTATTGTACGTTCAATTTTGATATTATCTCTTTGGAATATTGACACTCTCCTCCATAGATTCATTTACATATTTTCTGTGTGATGAAAACATTTGGAGATACTATTATTGTGGCTGTTTAATTCAATTGAGTAGCTAAACTTACAATTAAAGTACTGTAGAAAGTGTAAAATAGCACTCACATTCCGATTGTTGCCATTTCTGAGTCGCTGAACTCGCCATGTCATATACTGTTTTGAATTTTTTCTTTATTGTATTCTCCTGTATTTGACAAGTAATGACAATATCATAAGACTGTACATAAAGGGAGTGAAAACTGAGAAACAACAGCCTTGAATCAACAAGGTTAATTATTGTTGTCATTTCTGTCCACTTGTTCTAGCGTGGCTGTTAACCCCAAAATAATGTCTAGGTTTCAGCTAAACCCTGCATTTGTCTTAGTTAATAAATAAATTATGAATATCAACACTGCTACAGTATCTGCATACAAAAAAGAATAATAATATGGGCGTTCAAAACCCTATACGAATTTCTACCAAGTTTAGACAAAACAAAAACAAAACAAAAAAGTTATTTTCAACAGAATGCAAGTACACCTGCTGTTTACTTATTTTCTTTATTTTTTTCTTGGCAATTTATCACAACCACAGGGAGGACATAAGTGTCATACATGAGGGTGTTATTGCTGCGGAGGCTGCAGAACAGTGATGTGATTTCGCAATATAAAATTTGTCAGACGGTCCTGCTGACCAACAGTGTGTGGGTGCAACGTCATTAATCCTTACAAAAATATCAAGGAGTGTTGTTTACATCAATAGCTTGATTTGACAGCTTAGTCTCTGAACAACCCGAACTCATGGGAAGGTGTAAAAAATACCACAGGTGTGTTTACATTGGAGTTAGTTGAAAGCCCAGTTCACCACATATGGTCGATAAAGGGTGCCTTTATTTACGTCGGTTTCCGATGCTGAGGGATGCTGCCATATCGGCGGAATTTGATGAGTTGGGAATGAGACTGGGTTGCATTTAACGCCACATAGTTACCGTGAAATGGTCGCAGTTACCTTATTTTTAGGCAACAAAACTATGGTAACAGTTGCAGTCAGGTTTAGGGAACAAAACCACTTAGGGTTAAGAAAAACATAATGGTTAGCCTAAAATAAGTATGCAAATTAAGTAAAATACGTATGGTAACAACGTAACATAAGTAAAGTAAACACATCACAAATCTCACTAACGGAACTTCAAAATAACTCAACAACATTTTGGGACACAAATACTAATCTTGAACATCTCGTGGTTGAAAATCTAGTTTTTTTTTTAACCCAACCACCTCCCCTCGCACCCGACATGAGCAGTCTCTGTTACTTTTTCTTCTACGTCACTAGCTCTTCGTGTAGCATATTTACACAAATGTGTTTATATCGCAGTCAGTACAGACTCAATGGCATACAAATGACTTGCTAAAATCAACAACGGCGTTGCTATTGCACAGAAAAATACTTTCATAACACATTATTATTGTATTTGGTTGGACCGGGCTGCTCTGAAAGATCAAACCATGTTATACATTTCATCACAGCTACACAGTTTGCATACTATACGATGCCATATTCATTGTGGTACTGTATGAAACTCAATTACTAGACTTGAAACTTGCTTGAGATCTGTAATCCATCACAGTGAACATCAAGTCTGCATTAATATTTGCCAAAGTTAAATTATTGTTGTTTAATAATGCAGTGCAGACTTTTCCAATCAATTAAATTCAAATCAATTAATTCAACAGCTTACACATTCCTGCATAACACAGTAGAAACAATACATTTCAGATTCTATAGTGTGTATTTCAATACGAAAAAGTATGCATGATATGTAGTTTAAGGAGCTTTTGCAGACGTGAGTGCACTTTACTATCACTGTCCCAAAAAATATATATGCATGTGCTTATCAGCCTTTCTAAACTAATGCGGCGATGACCACATGGAGTAAAATTAAACATATCTTCATTGTCTGCTACAGTATCTGGTCCTTTATGAAACATTACTATTTGCCAAATCTATGTAATAAGAGAATTCAGTTTTGCTGAGTGGATCTTTTTAAACATGAGTTCGCAGAGAATGCACCACTACTTCCTATTCATTGCATTGTATTACACACACACACACACACACACACACACACACACACACACACAGTTATAGAGATTGAAAACTCATACACATGCATATCATACATTTCTAATTTCCTTTACTGTGTATTAGTGCAATTGCTTTTCTCTGCCCCACACACACATACACAGCAAGTCTTAATATGCACACAAACATGGTTTCTGGTGACCATAGAGATGTAATGCTCATTATCAACAAGCTCATCTCTATAGGATCAACCCTGGGTCATCATTGACAGGTCTGTGACTCATCATCGGGCAACATGTTCCCCACACCAGCAGCAGTTGTTGTGTTTAGTTACTGTATGTTGCGAGAACACCACAGACATCCTCAGCAGGTGAACGGTTCTCAGCTTGACTTGAAGATGTGGAGCAAGTGAGGCAAATATGCAACACGACCACAGCGGGGGGCAAACAACACTCAGCACGGCACTTCTCATTTCATAAATCTGGTCGCAGTGATGAGCTTCAATTCGACCCCTCGCAACAGGAAACGGGAAGTAAATATCGGGTGACTTCAAACGCTGTGACAGCTCGTTCTCTGAATACCATTCTCGTAAACAACACATCCACACTGAAGATTTAGGAAGGCGTGAAGTAAAAAAGTAAAAACATTTGGCAGCTCATAAATGTAAGTGAGAAGGCTTGTTTTGCTGTGTTGTTACTGCTTTTTGAAATGCATACACATGCAGCCGAGCCTCGCTCGGTCTTTGGGGCATGACAAATAACTCAGAATTGTATACACTTTCATTCCCGCATTGCACATTAACAAGAAGGATGGCAGCTGATGCATTTGAAAAGAAATGTAATTGAGACTGGGTGCAGTGGACACTCAGATATTAATTTCTCAGAGGGCAGGGCCTGCCGCGGGGCATCAGATAAAATGTAATTAGGCCCACATTTCATTTGAGAGCTTCTATACTGCAAACATAGACCTGAGGTGAGCTCAGGTCGCTGCTTTGATGATAAGTAATATTGGATGCCAAACGATGTATCAATCATGCCCGTAGGCTACTTAGCTAGAATATATAATTCTTATTCCCCACTGTTGACTGTATACAGCAAGACGACAATGCTTTGACAACTTAGAGAGACATGCTACTTTACTTTTAGCACTATTCAAGCATATATTATTATCATGGAAAAAGAAGCACAGAGAATTACTGCCTCATAACTGTCACTCTTTATTCATTTCTAATGATTCACCAAAGTGCTTTAAGGGGGCCTTCACAAGCCAACTTGTATGCTGTTTTTATCAAACTCTGTTGCGGTTCAGCCACTGGTGCGGTTCGTTGCGGCAGTTGTGAACAGAGTAATCATACAATCGTGCTTGCTAGAGGTGTTTTTGGACCATTTTCAAGCGATCCAAAATGCATGATGCCTGTGTGGGCATTTGTTGAGATGGACACAAGTAAACGACCGGTTAACATGAGTGGGAGAGAGAGGACTGACCTGGACTTTTGCCGAAGTCAGATGTCATCTTGGCCGAAGAGAACATACAGAATATTATGCTAAATAAAGTCCACAAAATATTGATATTTTTATAAAGAAAACAGATTTGTGCTCACTGTAGATCCGTCCCGAGTCAAAGTGAAAAGACTTTGACAGCAATATATCAATGTCCGCAATTCCCTCTTAAGAAGTGGCTCTTGAGACGAGACAAATCTACACACCCCTCAGATAATTATTATTTCTTTATTTTGTCCGCTTTAATTTGTGCTCTGAGAAACTGAACCAGACTAAATAGAAAACAAATCAAAAGTATCAATTTCATTCGGACTAGCCAAGCGGACTATGGCTTGTGCAGGTGTCGTAGCATAGTAGTAGCTATAGTGACAAAGCCAAATAATTAGTTGAAAGTTTACCAAGCAATCTCAACTTAAAGTTCTCTTTAATTGCTCTTTGGACTGTATCACATGGCCTTTATCGGTGGATGCATCAGTGGTTTGCTCAGTTGACATGAAACTGGAGGTTTTTAAACTTTCCATTATTCTTAACACCTCATGGATTGCCCTTACTGTCGTAAGTGTCCTTGTATCACATGACCTTCATCAGCTGATTGAGTTTGCGCAATTCTAAGGTTTTCTGAAGATAATAAAAAACCTTGTTCAATTGTCATGAATAATCTTTAAATAAAACAGTTGAAAGCTCTTGAACAAGCGAGCAATTGAACGTTGGCTGTTTCCAAGGTTAACAATGAACTGTTCTCAAGTGACCTATGAAGCATTTGCGTCAATGACAATGAAGTATACACAGGCAGACTTTCTTCATATTTTTGCAGAAAAAGTCTTCATTTTATTAATCTATTTGCGAAAAAAAATATTTTGTATAATGAAATAATATACAGGTTTGATCAGGTAAAGTTATTCAAGCGTTTGGAGGTCTGAGTGAAACATTTATTTTTAGACCAGCAAGTGCAAACAGGGTTTTATCACTGATATCCTTTATTGTTGGATCCACCTATCGGTGCTGGACATACAGGTATGCAAAGATATTCTTGCAGAGTTGTTTATTGAAGTTGCTACCAGAGCTCTGCCATGCTGCCAGCTCCTTACCTGCACCACCTGGTCTGAATGTGTGAAGCCCTCTGTGCTTCAGAGTCTTCACAGGCTAAGCCAACGTCATTTACTTTTACCCTAAATGGCTGGTCCACAGTCATTATACTCTCAGTTTCAGATCTTCATGCACAATACCTCCTCAGAAACCATAGAGACTTACCTCGAACTGAAATCCAGAATAATAATGTTATAAGAAGGTCAACAGTACAAAAATTGGGTTTGGGTTCACTTCAGGGCAAGTAACTGTCTTTCAGATAGAACAGAAATGAAAACACCTTGCAATAAAATTCAAGACAATACAATGTAATACAATAGCATATTTAGAAAGGCTGTATTATTTCTACTGGCTGTAAAAGCTCTGACATAATAAAGAGTTGAAGGCAGTGATACAGCTCAGTAAATTCCCAGTGTTGCTATAAAGCTATAAAGCTTTATGCAGCTGAGTTGAGCATTTACAAGACAAATCTCTAAATGTGTTGGTTTGATTTGATTTTCTCACTGACATAAAAAAAGCATTGCAGATATTATATTCTCCGATGTCAGATGCATTTGTTTCATGTCAGTAAGTTGGAGCAGAGAGGTCCCAGTTGATTGATTAATATTGATAATTCCTATTCAGGGTTTAGTACTTTGACATTTAGTCTCATATGGATTTGAATTAATTCAACCCAGTCAGCAGGAAAAATGTTGGCATTTTATGTTTCTGCAAACCACAGGATATGTTGAATGTTTACATTTCAGAACCAAAAATATATTTCATATCAGCCTTGTATAACGCTTGCAGAAACACATAACGCCACCTGGTTAATGTTGTGAAATGATTGCTTACGTTTAGGCAACAAAACAACTTCTAAGGTTAGAAACAAGATCATGTGTTAAAATAATAATGTAACAACCGAAACAATGTAACCAGCGGGAATAAATAGCAACCTCCCTTAGTGTACTTTCTTCTGTTACGTAACCAAGCGTTAAGCCAAAGTCCTGTGATTGTTCATTCTGTTCTCGTACACCATTCGTAGCTATATCTACGAAACGAAAATGCACTGCAATTTGTATATATACTACAAAATCGATTTGTATGTAATCCACGCAATTCTGAACCAGGAAGCACAGAGAGCAACGAATGCCGCGTAGGGAGGAGGTCAGGGTGGATGGGTGGGTCAACACAAGACCTTTGCCCAGGAGACCGGTGTTCGTACCCTGTGTGAAACAAGAAGTCAATGTTGATTTATGTGTCACGTAACTTCCGTACTTAAGTTACACCACGTCCGTTGTTCTTTTAACCTAAAAACTTCCGTACTTACGTTATGCCACTTCTGGTGAGGCGTAACTTATTCTAACTTAAAATATTTTCCTAAATCTAATTAGGTTGCTTCCTGTGTAGACGGACGTTAATTTTGAAAAGACTGGAGCGGAACTTGACACTCGACATTCGCAGGAAAACGCTGAAAAAATGAAAAACTTTTCATAAGGTACCATTCAAACCGTTGTATGACAATACGTTGGTTTGTTTGATCAATCTAGCACCCCTACCTATTGCCCTTAGTGGACTTTCTCCGTTGTTTTACCCATTATTATACCACATAAATGTCATATGATGTAACTTTGAATAGCGGTTGCTCGATATACTACGTCACTCTCTCTGACCAAATGCAAAAATGTCCACATTCAATGGTTTGCAGAAATGTACAATGGTAACATTTTTTTTTTCCTGGCGACCGGGCTGATTAATTTCACAATAAACTCTTTGCCTTTATTTTGTTATTATACAACTTGATATATGTATTTATATGTGTATGTATTTTGTATGGACGTAGCATTTATATAACATATTATTTTAAGAACTCATTTCCTTTCTTCTTTAGTGACTTTTATTTATTTACTAAATCTTTTCGCAAATGGCAGTTCTCTCTGTTTTGTTGCTGCTGGCTGGAGCCACAAGGCACTTCCTTACACCAGTGCGCAGGGTAATGACATTTATCATAAACAGCTGCCTGCGTATGCCACATCTGAATGAGTGTCAAAGAACTTGCCCCTGTAGTCCCTTACGGTAAGTAATTTTTCCACCCTCTGACAAAATAGGAAAATCACTGCTTAATCCCAAAGTCATACGTTCGGTATTGAATATAATGTATCTCACATTTACGTTATAGCTTGCATTGCACTTGCAGATTCAAAGGCATTTTGTAAAGCGGGCAGATGCATTAATCTAAATGCCACAACCAACCTCCCCCCATTCCCTCTCTGCACACAAAACAATCTACAATCTGTTTCCCCCGTGGTGGCTCCTCCTGACTTATGCAGAACTCAAATCTTGCCAGGGTAATTTATGACTTTTCTTCGCGTTGGGCGAATCTCCATTCTGCAGTATAAAGAGGCGGCATAGCGCCGGAGATGCTCACACATCAGTAGGAGTACAGAGATAGTGTAACCTGGCTGACAAGTCCTGCATGTTGGCTCTACATATAGAGCTTTATCTGTTATGAGCTAATTCAGGAGGAATCCTACCAGGTCTACAACAGTGTGAACATTATGGCTTTGACCCTTGCACAGGTCACTGGATTCACACCTGAACAGTACTTCCAGAGGACTGGAATGTCATCACCTGCCTTTCATGGTGAATGGCAAGGACACAGTGAATCATGATTAGATGTGATAGCCATAACTGTGCCTGTGGATGCAGTAAAAAATGCACAGCAAGTTGGGAACTGGCAGTTATATATGTCCCAGTGAGTCATAAAACAAACCTGAATTTAAATGGGAATATTATTAGCATATTGTTGAATGTATAGGATGAATCTGGCTCCCTTATTCTGCCTGTGTGCAAATACTACTTATGCGTGATGAGCTATTGTTTGGCCCAATCGAGAAAAAAAAAAAAAGGGTTTTCTGATGACGCAGCTTGAATTAAAAAGGAGGCACTGAGGCGTCACCTGTTCTGAATTGAGCAATTTTGAGTTGTGTTGTCCACATTGTTCAGCTGTGTGACTATGTGATTGGCTGGTTGAACACTAAATGGCCAAAGTTTGAATTCACATAACTTATAAATCAGTTGCTGTGGCCTCTTTACCCAAGCTTTGGGGACAAACAATCAATGCAACTGAGGGAATAAAACATGTTTTTTTACTGTGTGGATACCTTCCTGCAAGTGTCAACAGGGAGTTCAGGTCAGGACAAAGTGAACAACAGGTAATACATACAAATGTTGTGGCTGCAGAGCATCAAGGAATCATTCTCTGACTATAAAGTATACTGTATTTAATCTAAATGGATCGAATCAGTACAATTCCAAATATGGAACAATATAAATCAGTCTCTCTAAATTCAGGATCAGGATGTGACCATTCCGAGTATGTGGTCATTCGGAGTGAGCTGATTGCTTGGCCCCAAGGAAGTGCTGCTTGCAGCAGTGTTGAGAAATGCTCGGTGCTTGTTGACTCCAGGGATGTGAAGAAGAGTTCGGTCTCCCCGCTGCCGATGACATGCTCGTCAAAGCACCGTTTGCTTTTATTCAATAACGTGTCGCAGGTCCAAATTCCGCCAAATTTGACAAAGTAGTCCATAAGGTCCCCAGCAATAGACCCGCCAAATGTGAATTACGATTTATTGCAAAAATATACAAGAGTGATACAAATGTTCCACAAATTTCTTGAAAAAATTACTGCAAAGGATTTCTTCTGCCTTCTTAACAAATAAAAAGCCAAGCTCGTATAAACAAATTCTACCCCGATCTCATGGGAAAGCATATAAATAAAACAACAGTACAAGTACATTCCATGTGTCATAAGAACGCATTGTAGCCTTTTTGCGTGTCATTTGTTTACCTCATTTGCATGTTTACGCCACACAACATAACTATGGTAACAGCCGCAGTTAGGTTTAGGCAACAAAACCTTACATAGGTTTAGGGAAACATACTGGCTTAAAATAAGTATGTTTACTCAGTAAAATATGTACGGAAACAACGTAATAGAAGTACGGAAAACAAATCACAAACATCACTAATAACACCTCACTAACTTCAAAATAACTCTAAAGACTTTTGCAGCCCTTAAAATTCAAAGTTTTAAATATCAGTGTTGGTTACTAGAAGATCCCCAATAGGACCCGGGGTAACATTTAGAAAATGTTTGCTCAGTAGTTATTATTATCATACCGGTATGTTCACATTTCATTAAGGAAGACAAATGATTCTGTTGCATTCAGAAAGGAACCCAAACAGTCCAAATGGCTGAGTTTCACTTCTGAAAATTGCCCTACTTATGATACTTTGATAAAGTTTAAGGCCAACATCATGTCATTTTCCACATTTTCAAAAAAGGAAACCAATACCGGTGTGATTGCAATAGTGGCTGTTGTCTCTTTGATTTATTATCAGCCTCAGCGTCAATACCTCACCAGAAGTCTAGAGGTAAAATGCATCTCAGGTGTTTTGTAATTTTGAAGTTCTTATCCATCATACTTGCCTGCATCTTTAAAGTAAAAGGTAAAGTTGATATTTTCCCCTGTATAAGAACATCCTGTGGTTGAGCTTGTTCCTCCAGATTACTACAACATTTTCTGTTTGATCATGTGAAAGAGGTCTGTTGCTGCGAGCCAGTGTTGCACTACACATGGAGCCACCTGGATTTAAAGGTCATTCTCTCCCATTGCAATTTCACCATTCACTGCTGAGAGACGTGGGGGTTTATCTGACTGCAGGTGTTTCAGACACTAGGAAGGTCAGAAAGATGAGACAGCCTTCTTTCTTGTTGTTATGATTACTGATTGATTTCAGAGACAGAAACAGTAGAATGCTACAGTGTAGTGCAACTTTTTTAATAATAGCTACACAGGAATATGGATTCTGTTGGCTGAATTATTTTGCTAATATTTGGCACAAAGGATCTGGAGAATGAGTAGTAATGATAACAGAGGGGGAAGGGAAAACGAGCGGAAACGCCGCTTGCTCCATTCTTTTTAATGGAGTTTGTTCAAGTTACATTTCTCCTTGCACAATAAGCAATTTCTACCCAGTCGATAAAAGCCGCTGCAAAATTGTTTACTTCCCTTGCAGGTAAATCATTTCAAAATTGGTTTGATATTAAGGCATATCCCTGAGAGCGTGTATACTGTGGATGTGGGTGATTACAAAGAAAACGGCTGCAACCTTTCTGGACTTCATACGGACCCCTGTTACTCTCTCTAATTAGCTCTTTATCCCCTCCAGGACACGAGATAATGGCTAGGTGTGAATGAAAATTTGTAGGTGGATTTTTGCCGCGGGCATGTGTCGGATGCTGTATGTGTTAGGTGAACGAAACCAGTTCATTTGTAAAGCTTCAGAGTCAAGTGGGAGTAAGTCTGGTTATTATAGCATAATCTTGTTTCTACCCTCGGTATTGTCCTATTGGCTCCCAAGGGGTGAAAGAAAAGGGTATGCCACTATGGTACACTATGTAGTAATTCTTCTTCTGTGCTACACTCTATTTAGATTGGAAAACAAAATAATCAAGTATGTCACTATGCTTACTATTAGTGTTGTACAGTTCCTCAATGCAGTGCATGATTGAGGAGCTTCTCACAGCAGGAAAAAAATAAAGCCAATGTGACTGGTGATTTGTAAAATACAAAAACACCAGGGGCATGTAATCAATCATGTATTGCTTTGTTTGATTCTCACAACACACAGATGCACTAGCTTGGTAGGGATGTCACGAGAACCGTTATTTCGTTACCAAGTCAATGCCAAAAAGTGGTCGTACTCTTGTTTTCTACAGTACCACAGGTACTAGGGATCAGGGCTTGAGAGTAATGGTGTCCAGGGGACAATAGAAAATATATCGCATAATGATGCGTTCAAGCTCTATTCGGTAAAAATTAGTGTAAAGGTGAGAGTAAATTATAACGTTATCATGATGTGTTCAAATGTAATCCCGTATTTTAGTATAGTTGAGCTCCAGGAACATCTGATAAAAAACAAATTGTTAAATATGAAATCTTTTGGAATACATGTTTCGCAGGTTAAGTCTTCATCTGTTCAGTGATTTAATTCAATCTTGATGAAGTTGCCCATGATGCAATACAAACTGATTTTTACCCACATGTTACAGTCTGGCTCCTTCTGTGCAGCTGCTAAAATATTTCTACCATGTCAACTTGGTGCCATGGTGACCCTGTTCTTTCTCACACTCCTTGGACGCAAACATAGTCAGACAGCCTCAGGCTGTCTACATGATCACCCAGAGAATCACTTTGCAATGGCTTGCACCACTGCTTTCCTAGAGAGAAGGGGGTAATGCTAAACCTCATTGCGGTGCTACCTTGAGTGTTGAATACTGCTCAGATTTTACATTTCTTATCTTTTTTTAAATGTAACCCTTAGAACAGCTGAAGATGAAACTAAAAAGTGAAGGACGTCTTTGAGTCTCCAGAGATCTCATATCGAGTATGATTTAAAAGGTATTCAATAGTTCTTGTTTGTAAATTATATGATGGCAAATCAGCATTGATGTGAGCTCTCAGCACTGACAGTTCAACTCAGACTGCTAATCATCCTACAGCCTGACCCCATATTAAGACTCTTGTGTCTGGATTGCATCGCATGTCAAAGTGTTCAACAATCAATTGTCTTGGTGAAGGTTTATTTATTCATCCTATTTAACCTTTATTTATTCAGGATAGTTCCATTGAGATCCCTTTTCCAAGTGAGTTCTGGCAAAGACAGCAGTATACAGATGCGGCCACCTAGAATTTACAAACTTTAATAGCGCTTTCACCAAAGACAGTTTGGTTTCTAAGAATGATGTAATTTGTCTGCTTGATAGGAGGTTGCAACTGATAGATTTGGCGTCAGTAGAGAACATACATATCAAGGCAATTTGTGTAATATGGCCTTATGCAGAACATTGTACCTATGTTCCAGTTGTATTAGGTGGATAAACCAACTTTCTCAAACAAACTGCAGCGATGTGCAGAAACCCAAATCAGAGACAAATCGCAACACAGAATGATATACTGAATCTATTATTTTCAAAGATTAGAAATTGCATGCATATATAAAATATCACAATGATCAACTGCTGATAAAAGTGTCATCTTTCTTTTTTTTATTATTTTGTTCACTTAAATTTGTACCTGCATCTTAACAATTACACTTTCAGATTTGCCTCTAAAGAGCCTTTCAAACTACCTGTCTAATGTCTGCTTTAGGGTTCACAGCTTGTTTACTAGAAGTGTAAAAGTTGGATTTAATGGGACTTTTTTCATTCAAACTGCCTGCAGAACTGTTCTACCAACCCATAGAGGCTGTCTCTGAAGAGTTTTAAGAATTATCCTATTTTTCTTTGAAAGGAAAATGTCTAAAAGAAAATGTCTGTTTGCATTCTGCAATAAGCAATCGGGTACATGCACAACAACTCAAGAAGGATAAATGCGCAGGCAATGTTTTATGGCGGTCACACACAGTTGCTGCCGCACTTTGCTGCTGTATTTACTTCTCACCGAAGGATTTTTCTCCAAACAGATTCTGTATTTTCTAGTAGCCCTCTTATCTGAATAACACCACTGGCTCTTTTCTAAAGCCTTGCAGTGATCATTCTTGCTGAAGGATTGGTGTTGCTAAAGGATGTTTATTTCACAACAAGGCATGGATTACCATAGCTGGCCTTGGTTTACAGCCTGCAGAATAAATATTTCCCACTGTCAATAAACTACCAGGTGAATGAGGGATGTTGGGAAGATTTAGAGAGCAAGGAAGCACGTGGGGAAGTCCTGATTATTGAGGCGTTTTCTCCCTCTTTGTGCATTTGTTTTGTTAGCTGTTCATTAATAACAAACAGGGCTTAGTTTGTCAGCCCAATCGCGACGGTCTTTTTTCATACGCCATCATTCCAGACCCTTAGTACAGTACGTGCTCTCCTCGATGACCCATAACTCCAGACTAAATCAACCTAGTGCGGAAAGCACAATGGGTTCATGAATCACAGCAACACATCAGCAAGATTTATCCTCTCGCAGAGGGGTATACAGTAAACAGACACCACCACATATTAATTTTGTGAATTATTAATTTTCAAGCACACACATGCAACCACATATAAAAAATAAAAAAAAAACTGCAATATCTATTATGGCTTTTCGGTGCTCTGATGGATAAAGCACAGGCTCTGCCAGAATTATTGCTTCAGCGTGTTCAACACTGCAGGGACCTCTAAAAATAAATGAGCAAGCAGACTGTAGGAAGTGTCGTTGGGCGGTTATTTAATCAGCATGCCTGTATTAAAATACTGTAGTTTTCAGAGTTTGTCAGTGTCTCTGTCGTTGCTGTATAAATGTGAATGGCATTTTAATGTCTTTTAAGGTAAACACACTCTAGCTGCTGGCATTTATTACTTGATATTACCACTTCTAATTGTTTAGGTAGCGATGGAGACGTGGAAAGAAGCTGACGTTTTGATATTCAATCTGCTGCTGTTTACAGCTGTTACATTTTAGTATTTGCATGCCAATAAAGGAAAAAATAAAGTATAATGTTTTTCCACAATCTCTATACCAGGTAGAGTTTAAAGAACACACTATACTTACACATAATATTAATTGATAAATATAACAATAAGAAAAATAGGAAAAGGAGAGAGGATGGAAACAGAAGAAAGGGATAAGGAAAGGATAAAAAAGCAGGAAACAGATAGATGGAGAGGGAATAAACAGGACAGAGAAAGGCAGTGATGAAGGAAAATGGAAAGTGAAGAGGAGAGTGAGGGGAAAGAAAAGGGAACACGAGAAATAGGGAGGAAATAAAAGACAAAGATAAGATGGAGGATGATGAGAAGCAGGCAAGGAAGAATAGAATGAAAAACAAAAAGAAAAGAAAAGAAAGATAAGGGGGAGATGAAGGAAACAAAGATATGCAGAGTATGAAAATGGAGACAAAGGAGCAGAATGAGAGGAAAGAAACAAGCAGAGGAGAAAAAGACAGAGAAGGTGAAAAAAGAAAATTAAGGAAAAAAGGGAGAAGCAAACAAAAAAAACAAGGTAGAAAATGTGACATAAAAAGTGGAGGAGGTGGAGGAGGAGAAGAAGGAGAAAGATACAGAGACAAATGAGAAAGAAGACAAGACGGGAAAGGAGACAAAAGAGAAGAAAGAATGAAAATGGCACAGAGGGGGAGATGAACTGTACAAGCAAGAAAAGAAGAAGAAGGAAGAATGAGCAAAGGTGATGGAAAAGAAGAAGAAAGAGAAGGAAATAAATCGTAAAAAGTGGGAAGAAGAGAAGAGTAAAAGGGAGGAAAATTCAATGTCAATATAAAGGCAGTGATACAAAATAAGTCTAACCCTATTTGTGAGACTGTGAATTTCTGTGCATATGGTGGCATTACTAGCCCTTTCAAAATCTCTTTTTCAGAATCCTTTCATCTCCAGTAATCCCTTTCTCGTTGGAAGTGCGGATTATATGTCTACGTATGGCGGACTGAAGTCTTCCATCCTTACAGAAACTTGATAACCTTTCGCTTTCACCGTCAGCAACAAAAACTCTGGGTACCACGCAGGCATGTTCGCATGGGCCCCGCGATGAAGAGCATGTTCATCTTGTTCTGTCAGTACTAGACAGACGGTGTCATTACATATGCTGCTGCCATCGCTGCCAGCGAGCTCGCCAGCACAGCCAAGCAC